>JAHZNF010001324.1:0-11311 GCA_027744215.1 Troglopedetes dispersus
CTCTCTTCTGTGCTGTTGCAGTCAAAAGTCTGATTATATTATTCTGTTTTTTTGAAGATGAATAAAAAAAGTTGCACTTGTTGTTTCAGGTGCATCTAATGTGCTGCTGATTTTTGAGTGAAGCTCACTCATCACAGCACCAGAATAATAATATTCCGAGTTTTTTTAAGAGTTTCTCCTTCACTTTGACAAGGGAATCAGAGGAAAAGGTGAATTAAAGTCGGCATCTTCAACACAGAAGCAATTTTTTGTTTTAAAGCTTCTTTATAAAATTTGGAACCTTACTTAAATAATTCTTAAATGCATTGGAGCATCAAATAAAGTATCGGGGATTAGTTTGCACTCCATACATTTTTTTATTTTCAACTTTTCAAACTCTTCCTCTGAGCATCGTCGTCAGGAGTGTAGTCATTATGATCAAGATCATTCATTGTTTTTTTCGTGGCCACAATAGTCATTCTTCTTGTTTTCCAGGGAGCTACCGTTGAAGCAACCTTTCAAATACGCATTTATTATTCTCGATATTCTCGTTATCAAAAGTCACTCCTTCTTTCCAGCTTCTGGATACAAATTCAAGAAAGAATTGGAGAGTAGTGAAGAGAATTTTTTTTCTTAGATTCTCTTGCATCATAGATAAATTTCACTGGACGAGAAAATGTTCTTAATTCAATGAAATATATTTTTTTACCGTTTACCTTACAAAAAAATTATTCACGAGATTCACAACTTATCCTCCAGCAAAAACATATGCAGGTGTGCACGATCCACTCTGAAAAAAATAGTTAACATTCTTCCACCACAAAAAAATTTGTGTTGGAAACGTTTTTCCCGTGTTGGACATAATTAATCCATTACTTATATTTGATTTAGTGATCAGCAAATCAGATTTCTTAAGAAATGCGTCGTTGATGATAGAACTAGGAAGAAGGAAAACTATTTTACGGGCTTGGCTCACAAAAATCTGTGACGAAATATTTTTTTCGGAATCAGTGTCGTGTATTTCGTACACGTCTACTCAACAAGACAGTCGTGTCGTTACTCTCCTCTCCTCTGAGATAAGAGAGCACGCTCATTGCAATGTGGACACAACGGAAAAGACTAGTTTTTATGAGTTGATGTTTTTTCTTGAAAAAAAAACTGTCCACGAGATTCCAACTTGTCAGACAGAAGCTATGTAGCAATAATCATCATTGCCAAGGTACATCACAATCGAAAGATCTTACTTTTCTGCACGCTCATTTCGAGAGAGAAACGTTGACACAAAATAAAAAGAAACAAGGTGAAATCCTTCTCTCCTTTTTTTATTATTTTATGCATTTAATCGATGAAATTCCAGAATAAAAAAAGATTACCCAAGTTTTTATAGACAAAGTCGTTGATTTAAAACCTTCCTCATTTTATTAGCATTCAGCTGTCGAGAGCAATATCAATGATGACAAAAAATAATCCTGTGGCCAATAAAACAAAAAGTGAAACTTTTCTCTTCTGGTGAATCATGCTCCGAATCTAAACCAGAATACAAGGAGACAACACTCTAATTAGCTGGGATGCTACTGAAGTAGTAAAAAAAGTTGTCCTTCTTCTCCTGTGTTCCAGAAGCAAAAAAATAGTAAGAAAAAAGTTGGTAGCAGTTGTTATTGTCCACTTAAACCTGATCTCATGATATTGTATGAATGGATCGATTGGATGAATGTCGTTGCTGTTTCGCTTTAAATTATTACTAGAATAATAATAAATAAACTGAAGAAATATAATACTGTTTCTCTAATAGAAAATTATATGCACACACACTAGAAGAAAAAAATATTTTTTTCATCCAGCTACTTTATCCGGTTTTTATTACAGTTCACTCTGCTCTTTTTGTCTCCAATCCTCTCGTGTCAAATCTTCTTTTATTGACACATGTGAGGGGACTCGAGACACCTTGAAATATGCAAAGCTCAGATTATAATACATACTAAATACTCACATGTGTTCACAATTCAGTACATCTTCTTGTGTGCATTTTTTTCGTTTACATAATATTCCTGAATGGGGAAATTGTACCGTGTCAGACGTAAATATGTAAGTAAGTACCTGTTTTTATATACATTTTTTTTAAATAAAAAATTATTTCTTGGCATCATCCATAAAAGCCAAAAAAAATTGTAGCAGTGAGCAATATATCAAAGAGAAAGGATAGAACAATAGAAAAAAATAATAATGAATCGAGACACCTTGAAATATGCAAAGCTCAGATTATAATACATACTAAATACTCACATGTGTTCACAATTCAGTACATCTTGTGTGCATTTTTTTTCGTTTACATAATATTCCTGAATGGGGAAATTGTACCGTGTCAGACGTAAATGTGTAAGTAAGTACCTGTTTTATATACATTTTTTTAAAATAAAAAATATTTCTTGGCATCATCCATAAAAGCCAAAAAAATTGTAGCAGTGAGCAATATATCAAAGAGAAAGGATAGAACAATAGAAAAAAATAATAATGAATTGAAAGGTGAAGGTGATTCCTCCAGCACGTTCAACCTCTCACCTCACACACAAAAAAGTAACTTATAAGCAGCAAAAAAAAGACAATCATTCAACATTTGCATTGTTGCTCATTCAAATTTTTTTTTCTTGTTTCACCATTATTATTTGTTGCTGTGATCAGAAAGGTGGTGTCAGTCATTGATTCATTTTTTTGTTCGAGAACAAGAAACGGAGTATGAAAAAATGTAAGGGTAATTTGAACCTGTGCCAACGTCATCGTCATTATTACTTGAACTCGAGTAAGTAAAAAAAATACGGAGCAATTGGCGGACCGCAACCGACAAAAATTTTCATATATGGAGACTACAACTAAGTAGATAGAAAAATATCAATTTAAAAGGGATTTTTGCATGAATGAATTTAAGGAGAAATAAATTTTTTATTAGCTGTTATATATATTCATCTATGATATTTCAAAAAAGAGAACATGCATGCGTACACTGTCTTGCGAAAAAAAAATTAGAAGAAAAGGAATGGTTGCGTGCGTGGCATGGCTCAAGTCTGACACTGGAAGGAATAAATAAATAAATAATCAAAGAAGAAAAAAAGGGCTTCACCTCGACGAGGGAATGAGGTGAGATGAGATCCATAATAAATATCCACACACACACACGATATGAAAAAAATACAAGACGGAGGCTGTGATTTGATTGGCACTTGGATGAATTATAGCTGCCAGCCAACAAGTGAATCTCATTCTTTTTTTCTGAGTCTTCATTCCTAAACGAACAAAAAAAAATTACGCGAACCAAACCAGAAGCGAAGTAGAGAAAACACACGAGAATAGTAATAGCGTGCTCATTTGAATATGAAAGAACATTCCTTCAAACCTGTGCTTCTCCAACGGCAAGCAAAATGAGGAATTGGCACTTGGATGAATTATAGCTGCCAGCCAACAAGTGAATCTCATTCTTTTTTTCTGAGTCTTCATTCCTAAACGAACAAAAAAAATTTTTTTTGACTCTCACTTTTTTTTGAAACGGAAAAAAAATTCCAGAGAGATGGATGATTATTCTTATTAAAGGGTTGCTTAAGGTTAAGACAAGCTACGCGAACCAAACCAGAAGCGAAGTAGAGAAAACACACGAGAATAGTAATAGCGTGCTCATTTGAATATGAAAGAACATTCCTTCAAACCTGTGCTTCTCCAACGGCAAGCAAAATGAGGAAGCATTCTTGAGGTCGAGTTTGTCCAGTTATGCGAGAAACATTAAAAAAAAGTTAAAAAATAATAAATATACATGAGCAATGCTCTACTATAATGAAAGATTATTATTTATGTCATTCATTTATTTCCGTTTTGTTCTTAACCGGATCTTATTCTGCCATTGTGGACAAGGGATTTATACCCTGGGAGGAATGAAAATGAAGCATGCGCCTTGATAACCACAATTTCCTGAACTATGTAATAATCTTGCAGAGCTGTTGTAAGGGTGGAAGGAGCTACTAAAATTTTTTACAGATATCGATGGCGAGAAACTTGAATGAGTACTTTTTCTAGCAAAAATCACACAGTCATGCATTGTTGCATTTTGTTTGCATAGCGTCTGTTACAATTACACTTGTTCTTGTCTTTTTTTTCTTTCATAAAATTTTGTGTCCAGTTGAGCTGCAACAGGTTGTTAAATACCGTCCCGAAAATTTTCTTTTCTCGGTGGTCACACGCAAACCGCAATGACTCAGAAATTGGAAAGTGCAACAACACTAGTTAAATCAACAGCATCCATGTTCTTCTGGCAGTAGTGGGCCAGCAGAGAATAATATATTCCTTACACTAAAGAGACACGCCATTTCGCAACATCCCCATTACTGAACTACACGCATCAATTTTGTGTTTATTATTTATTCGTGAAAAAATGTGTTGCAAACTGGGATCGCGTGCACTTCTCCTCCAAAAAAAGAAATGGTCCGACCGGGACCGAAGAGAAAAGAAGTATAATTTTTTTTTTCCTTGTAAAAATGTATGACAAACCGGTCATCAACAGGAGCATTCCCTATCATCATGGTTTTTACCTGTCTGCGTCTCAAATCAAGATGATGACCGTCATCAACAGCTTCCTCGGATCAATTTTAATTATGTTGAGTTCTCTTGTTGTGTGCTGCTGTTTTGCGAAGAGGGGGATCCTTTTTTATTATTATGATTCTCATTCTGAAGAATGAAAAATCACTGCTATTCCTTCAGTCATAATATATTTTTTGTGTCCACATAAAATATTTTTGCTCAATTGCTGATTGAAGGTTTATTACTTTGCGCTAGGTTAATACTTACACATTTTTTAAAAAACTCGTTCCTTCTTGGAAATGGTTGTTTTTTACGGTCATTATTTAACTTCATTTTTTTGTGCAAAGTAAAAATTTCATTTAGTTTCATGCTGATTTTCAAAACAGCTGAGTACGCCTCCAAAAAAATAAGTGTATTTTTTACAGGGAAGGCATCATCCTCAATTTTTTACGGAGAAAACTTGAGCTCAATAACAGTTTTTTCTTGAAGACTTCACGCAGAGCGTGGTTAACAAAGTTCTGCAAAAGGATAAGGAGGGTTCACTGCAGAAATCAAAGTCGTTTTCAGATATGATAAGATACTCACTGAAAGCTATTACGGACAATCAGTTCCTTTTTTTTACCACTAGAATTGCATAAGTTTTTTTTCTGTATAAATATTTAAATTATGCACGTGTGATTACTCTCATTTTTTATTTGTGGTGGGTGCTGCTACACTTGTAAAATGCACTGGTATTACCGGTGCCACAACTGTGGACACACATCAGTGTAGCACCAGGTGGAAAAGATTCATGATTCACGATAATATGACAAGAGCTGAAGATAACACAAATGTTACCCGGTTAGTATTTATATTTCAGCATATAAAGCAATTTTTTTATTTCAAAGATAAACTACCCCTCCTGAAATTGCAACTGTTGAGTTGCGATAAGCTATATAAAATTAAAAAGAGACCTCAATATTTGATAAGAGTTTTATGTATGCAGATTACATGAAAGAGAAGGAGGACTAAAATATTCATAATTAAAAGAACCAGACCACTTTTTTCTTCGTCAGTTTCTTGTTTTAAATGCATGCAGACAAGGTTTCCAGTGAGTTCTTGAGTACACACACCGCAGCGGTGGCGGTGGTGGCACTGGCTTCAATCTTGTTATTTGCACGGGCTGAAAAAAAAGGTTACAACAACTGACAAGCACCACGAAACAAAAACAAACTGGGCAGCAGCAGCAGAAAAACCAGGAGGGCTCGGGCCATTGACCAAAAAGGGTTGATACGGACGATCACTGAGGATGATAATAACGATGATGGCAGAGGCTTCTTCAAACTGGATTTTTTGCAATAAAAATTGATCGGGATCGGTGGTGGTGTTTGTTGCCGGAGCAAGTGAGCCAGGCTAGAAAAAATAAAGCTCTCCTATTCATTCCGTTGAAATGAAGCCTGCACTATAAAAAAAATGAAAAGTTGTAAATTTTGAGTAAAAAAATTAAAAAAATATATGTTATTACTATTATGCATGCATAATATACATCCAAGTTGTAAGTTGAGACCGAGTAGATCAATAATAAAAATGGAGATAAAAAACTGAAGTAATTACTGCTAGCATGAGTTGAGAGGAGTGAAAAATAAAGATCCTTTTTAGTTGATGCTCCGTAATATAGTGGCTACAATCCAAAAAAAAGAAAACAAAACAACTGGCACTTGCACAACCACTGCACCATCACCATCACCTTACCACGAGTAGAAAGATATTATTTTTTCGTCTTGTTTTTATTTTGGCAACAGCTAAACCCGTCCAGGTTATCATTGCTGGGGAAAAGGATTAAGGTCCCAAAAAATTGATCTTCTCCTGTGGCTAAAATAATATGTAGCTCTGGCTAATATCTCTTGCTACCAGTTTCAATTTTAATGATGACGATAATAGGAGTTGATGATGATGACCATGGCAGATTCTTAATTGCTCCAGTTTTGCACACACACACACACACAAAAAAAATGTTGTGTACTTACAAGCTCACTATCAATTTTCAGAGGACGCTGGCTGCTGGTCCATAAAATCAAGAATGGAGAAAAAAAACCAGATGAGATCGCTGAGATGATTGGGAGAGATAATGAAAAGGATCCGTGGAGTGAAGCAATCCGACATGATTGGTGACTTCTATTGTTTTAAATTGTTTTAATTTTTGGGATGAAAAGGAACAAGAGGAAAATTTGTAGACGACAGGCGAACGAGCATGCAAACAGGAATAACAATGTGTATTTTTCGGGACAATATTTGCATACCTTTTTCCCTTGGTTTTCAGCAATGAAAATCTGAAATTTTTTTTCAATACTGAATTCTTTTTGAGTGGTGAATAGAGACTTTAAAATTTGCATATTTTTACTTTTTCGTTTTCTTCGTAGAGTATTACTCTTTTAGTGGTAGTCATTCATTGCAAAAATTTGCATATTTTTACTCTGGTTTTGTGTAGTCAGAAAATTGATAGATTTGTCCGCTTCTCCAGAAATTTCAGAGGGATTCGTCAGGAATAATTCAGTAGATAACATCTTCCTCGCCTCAACTGAACATGGATTTTGAATAGGGAAAAATTACCAAAATACGAACTCCACACAAGCACGCTTTGCATATAAAAATGAATGAGCTACAAAATTACAAACTGGCACTGTGCTTGATTAGCTTCTCCCTGCAATTCAAATTGCCAGTGCAGCCTCCCTCTGTAAAATTGACCAGCAACGGACGCTATTTGTTATTATGGTGCTTTTTAGTACACACACACACTCATAATTTACGTGGGGTGTTCGACCATAAAAATTTCACCAGCTCCTTTCATCTCTCGATTGTATGAATTGTCTTGAACAAAATGAATTAGATTAAAAGAAAAGATATCGTGCCAACCAACGCTTTTGCTTGCTTCCACTGCCAACAAAAAAAACAATCCCATTACCACGATCATCTTCCACAAATCATTAGGAGAAATTAATTTTTTGCTCGTTTAATTTTTCTTCACCAACCAATATTCAAATTTAAAGAAAAAAATCCTTAGCAAAGTGCGTACAATTTTTTTTACAAGGAATGCTTTCCTTTCATCTGTTTTTCTGTGTAATCATTTCAATCGAGAGAGAGTAACAACAACGACTGTTTTTATCGACCTAAGTAATCTTCCGTGTACAACCATCACCATTAAAAAGCCACAAGAGAAATACACACACTCGGTAAGCTCTTTATTACGTAATTCTACGCAAAAGGCCAGCAATAATAAAAAAGTAAAGCAAGTAAACCAAGAAAGCATCCACAATGGAGGATCAAACGCAATAAATTAAATGCTAAGAAGAGTCGTGACTTGATTGCTTGCCTGTTTACAGACAATAAGGAGACTCTTTATTGTTTATTATTAATATTGTGTCCATATATTCCGCTGACTCTTAAAAAAATTCTGAAAGTATCATGATGAAAACTCTGATGGTGCTCCTTTGACTCCTTTGCTTTTTTTCTTCTTCTTGGTCGTGACTTGATGAATGCTGCTGTGTTACACTTGCATACACTTAAGGAAAGAAGGAAAATATCGTTTTTTCTGAAATGGAGGAATGGAGCGTTTTAAAATTTATTAGCTTTGATTGCTCCATTGCTCCTCGGTCATAAAAAGACAATACAGTAGCAACTTTTCACAGAATATTACTGTTTGTTTTTTATTCTTGTGCGTGGCTGGATTCCTCCTGTTGATAAGCCCATGAGAAATGTAAATAGACAAGGAGCATTGCACAACCGAAATGTCCGCAACTCTGCAAGAGCCTTTCACTAAATCTGTCAAAATGTGGGAAATCTTTCTCATAAAGATTTCCTTTACTTCAATGAGCCAACAAGTAGAGTGAATGATATGATGCAAGAACACAATAAAGATTATCGTAATGAAATCAGGTTAAAAAAAATTTAATCGGATGAATAAAATAATGCTCCATATTATATTTTTTGTTTCCTCATTTGTTTTGATTACTTTGATGTTGCACTGGTAAACAAAATATTATTTATGTCGATGATTACGAGGTGGTCACTGCCTCCCTGTCAGGCTTACACGGGTAATCTAGATTTTTTTTTGTATTCACGAAATAATTAGCATAAAGTTTGTACTATTTGATTAGCTTTTTCGTTTGCTTTCTGGAGAAGTGGAATCCAACCTTCTAATTACTTTGAAGAAAACTATAATTTGTGGTTCTTACGATTTGTCAAGTCAAAATTTGGTAACTTTCAATCTTGTAGCCTCGAATCTCCCCAAAAAACCTGTAGTTTTGATGCAATTTTTTCACCCGGATTTTGATAGCTGGCATTCAACTGGACCAACATAAGATCTTATCTTAACAAGTCACACTATTTACTTACTTCATCAACCCCATTACGCATCTCCACCTCCTTAACAAAAAAGCTTCTTTGGCTCGCTCTATTCTCATTCATGCGTTATTAATGGATGAATTTCTTGAAAGCTCACGGTTTACATGAACGAGATTCTCGTGATGATAACCCTTTCTTTAATGAAAGTCATGATGATAAGAAAGCATCTTGAAAGGGTGGGCTTTCACACTAAAGCCAAAATCAATACAGAAACTTGCACGGAGCTGGGGCAAAGTGGTACTCACTTGAAATTGAAGGATGGAAAAAAGCTGTCAACAATTAACATTGGATGGTGTCCATTGTGGTTCATAAAGTTGGTGAGTTGATTGCAAAAATGCAGCGAGAGGAACACGCCCATGCAAATTGCTTCTGAATCAGCATAATAAAGTCAATTTAGCCAAAAGAAGAGAGCACAAAAAAATGAACATTGTATATCTGAAGTGGTGGTGAGTGAAGTCCGAGAGCACAACAAAAAAAAAACAATTCTATCGCCGTCATCATTATCATCATGATTACCACAACCGATCAACTTTTTTTGCAATTGCTCCATCCACTCAATCAAATCATTTAATTTCACTCTCTCCTCCGTCCTGAAAAAAATTACCTTGTGTGGACGCAATAAAGTCGGGGAAAAACATGGATTTCGCATTGACCAGGAAAGCATAAAGATAAGCGTGAAACAATCATAATTACCATCGTCGTCGTCAGTAAGCACGAAGAACGATAATTTTCTCGAGAGCTGAACACAGAAACAAATAATAATAATCCTAAAAAACAATAATGGCCACAGAAATGTGTCTGCAACATTGAATTAAATAAGTTTGAGGATGAATTCAGGAATTATTAATCGAACGCAATGTGTCGAAAAATTACTCATGTCAGCTGCTCAACACTTTCATCCAATAAAATGCTAATATGGACTCAGGATCTTTCCCTTTTTTGAATTTCATTCGGAAAATAATAATTAACGCGAGAGAGCTGATAACGCTACATGGAATTAATGAAGTGTAACAATCAATTTTTTTGCTGGTTTGAGCAAGTCTGAAAAAAATGGATGACGCTGGCGTGATGGACTTTGCAAATTTGTGAGATGATGTGTGGATCAAGTGAGAAAAAAATTTGTACCAACTGTTGCTCTTTTTTTCTGATTGCTTTCTTTCTGATTCATTCTTGCTCCATATATTTTTTGCACAAAACATATAACCTCTCTCCTGGCACAAGACTTTTTTATCCACCTTTTTTAGCTTTGGCACAGTCTGGATTTATTGCGAAAATGCACCGCTGAAACAAAATTTATGATTTTGTTTGTCGTTTATTTATTTATATATATTTTTTGTCGGCGTCTGCCTTTCGTCCCGAAACGTGTGGAACATATGTACTCTTCACCGCCTTTGCTGTTGGTTTTATTGCACTTGCCGCTCTCATCTTCTTCTGATAAAATTCATCGAAATATATTTTTTTCATGTTCTACCTTTGTTTTTTAGTTTTTGAAAGCTTGCACCGCATTTAATTAGTATTCCTCCTCTTTTAAAAAAAATGATGATGCACAAAATAGAAAAATAGCGCTACAAGAGTAGAGGTTGCTCACTCATGCACCGGTTGCGATAAAGTAAATATTTTCATAGATTTTACACAACTAACTTTTGTATGAAGCTTGCTTTTAAAAAACAAGTGGGATTGTTGAGCAAGCGGTGCGGCTTTGAGGATGCAACATTTTAAAGGATTTTTTTATATCATAAAAAAATTAAAATAAATCAGAGCTGCTTCTTTCCTTTGTGATCGTCCCACTGTTTAATTTGTCAGCTCGCTCCAAACAATGTCGTAATTCTTGCAGAGAGGGAAAATAAATTGCTAAATCGCAGTCTCAAACCTGCAAACTGCACCATAATAATAACATTGTAAATTTGGTGCACGTTCACGCACACACAACAATGGGAGCTCGTTATCTGGTAGCTGTTACAGAAGCAACTGGTATGTTACAAAAGGAAGAGCTTTATGTTTTGTGTCAACAAATATTAGAAAGAATGTTTTTCTGTGTGCGTTATTAAATTACTTCGTATGTTACTTTTCTGGAACAAACATTTTTGTGGAGAAATAAGCATTTTTTCATCCAAAACGTTCATTCTTTGGCCCATGGCATAGCTTATTATTTTTTTATTCAGAAAGAAAAAAAGTAATCAGATCATTTGTATTCGGACCGGCGCGTTGAACGTGGAGCGAGGAGGAATCTGCATTTGATCTTCTGAGCTTGAGCTCACCGTTGTGGCCATATCGGTTTTCATTGAGTCCGTTCTTTTCTGCTCTTTGTTAGCCAGCAACAATTACTCTGGCGAATGTCGGTTGATTATCATTTTCTGATGATGATGATGATGATATGCCACTTTAACGCAAA
>JAHZNF010001325.1:0-10468 GCA_027744215.1 Troglopedetes dispersus
CGAACAAAGTTTTGTTCGATGCTATCTTCGCTTCATAAAACTGCATTCCTGTTATTCACGCCAGTTATGCCAAGGTAGATATATGTAGCTACACAGAAGAGAGAAAAGAAGTGGAAAGGCCTTCTATCGTTCCATTCATCCGCTTCATCTGCCTGTCCGGTGTAGCATGATCATAAAAACGTTTTGCTTTATTCCCTCTCTTCTTTTTTCGTTTTTTTTTCTGAGGAATTCATGTTGGATGGAAGTTGTTTCATGTGTGAATGAGCGCAAGCAAACCTAGACAAAAAAAATATATGTATACGGTAAAGCACACACGGGCAAAAAAAGGAGATTGTTGCACATGACATGAATTTCTGTCTTCTTTTGTATCCTCCATTTTTCCCCTTCTGGTTTGTCTTTCTTTTCGTGTACAACTGGTTTTTTTTCGTTCCTGAAAAATTGTGTGCATGTACTCCTGCCGAAAAGTTTTTGCTGAAAGGAGGAGAATGTGACTGAAAATGATGAAGAAGAATTGTGGATGTCAGTAAACGCAAACTCAAACATCTTTTGTTTGGATGATGGAACAAGCAATTTAAAGGGAGAAAAGAGGAAGAAGTACGCAAAAAAAAGTTACAAGCAGATGACTAAAGCTATAAACCTTCCTACGCGAGGAAAGGAACTAACGTTTTTATATGTTTTAGTTGGCACATAGCTGTCATTTAATAATAATGTCTGATTTTCCTCTTGATATTTTTTTTCATGAGACATGTGAGAAATAAGACTTAACTTCATAAAAATGGATAGATCCGTGTACAAATAAGATTGGGGAAGAAACTCCACTATTATTATTATTTTCCAAGTTTATGTGGAATTCTGTTGTTCTTGTTTTACAACTTGTGTTGTATCATCTCCATTGTTTAGTTTCTACACACTTAAATCTCAAGTATAATTCGAAAGATCTGGTTTTTATGAATCGTAACAATAATTACTTTAGTTGCGCAATAATGCTCTCATAACACGTAACAATAATCTTTTACAGTTTTTCTATATATACGAACATGAAAAAAAGATATTGCAACAGAGAATCGTGCATCATTGACTAAAAATGAATTATATAAAGCGTGACGAACAATTATTTTTAATTGTAATCCTGCACCAGATTTTTAGGACTGAACAGCATTAATCTGGGAGAAAACATGACGTGGAACTACTTGACTATATAGATGGTAATATGTGTACTTAAAAACTTACGGAGCACGTCAATAAAACATAACAACTACCCACTATCAACTTGAGAGCGAATGACTTTTTCTAAGTTTCGGTTTTTTGTTTTGAGCCCATAAAAAATTGGTTTCTTACTTGAAAATACACTCTTTAAATATTGGAATACTTATGGTAAACTTTAAATATTTTTTTTGTAATGTCAGTTGAAGCACTCTCTAAATTTCTCCGAAGACTTACATGTAATCCATTACTGGGAAGGATGACACTTACTCCGTCGTCTGTGCAGAGATAAAATATGCATTACATATGCAGAGCATCACTAATCTATGTAGAATGTTAAGAAAGTGCCTCGAGTTAGTGCATATAATTTCATACAAGTTTTTTTTATATTTTCATGCGCATTGGCATTGTGTTTCGATTTCACGCCAAGCCTTGTAGCTCTTCTGATACCACTCATTGTTCGTCTCCTGAACGAAGCGAAGAAATAAAAATGTCATCGTTGCGACCAGCGTCAGATAGGAATAATGCAACTTCACTTAACTTTAGTGGTACAAGCTGATCATATCTCAAGTGACATTATCACCATCATCATCATCATTCGGAGAATGATCATGACAAATATATAGCATGCATTTTACTATCTGTCCGTGATGGCACTCATTTACCGCAATAAATATTCGATTCACTTTTTGAATGCTTGCCATTACCATCGATATGTGCTGGTAATTTTATACATACCCAGAATACACTAAACTACGATTACTCTTAATAAATATATATGCAGAGATAAAAAAAGTGTACACTTTTAAATAAGCGATGGCCAAGCTGCTGATTTTCTTTATAGCGCATAGCGATAACAATAAATGGTAATATATAAGAAGGGCACCATCAAAACCACTGCCTTCCATCGATTTTTTTTGCGCCATGCAATTTATGAAAGTAAGAGGTCGACTTTGGCACCAGGCTCGAAAATTTTTATGATAGTTTCCGGCCATTGAATGAGTCGACCATTTTTTGAAGGAAAGAGTGATGCTGATATAATGTTTCGGTACAAAAAAACGTATAAAGAACTTGTCTTGCAGTATTTGCTCTCATGCATTTTAGTAAATGCACCGTATTTTTTCTATACTTTACGATACGACTTCTAGTCGCTTGTTTTCCTCTTTTCTCTCTGCTCCAGTGAAAGTTTTGTATTTCTCTCTCGCTCTCTCTCTCTCTTTCTCGAGCTGTTTCTTTCTCACGTTTTGTAAAGCCAGATGAAATGAAGGGACGATGAGGAGGGCGAGGGTAGAGAGTCTGTGTTGGCTTCGTTTGCACGTTTGTTTTCTCCCGCAAAAAATTCTATATTATTGTGCCCCATACAGAGATTTATTGGATGACTTAATTGCAAATGGTCAAGATGCTGCTACTGCTGCTGCTGTTAGCTTTTTCCTTTATATTTTTTTCACTTCTATTTTACTCTCAGCCTTTTTCCCAGACTATTTTATAACTGGCCGCTTTTTCCCATGTCCTCCTGCCAGGCGGCCAGGCTTCAACCTTGGTTTTGGAAAGAGGAACATTTTTTTCTTGCATTCGTGTATATTTATAAGTAGCAATGTATGCACATATTGTGTAGACTTTTCTAGGTTCTTTTGGTTTCATAAAAAGCGCCTTTTTTGTCGGAATAGAATAAGTATAATAATTTTTAGTATTCTCTCAGCACTTTCTCATTCTTTCGGTGGTGGTGCTTAGTGGGCAATGCTCACGTACACCCGAAAGTAAAAAAAACGGATGAAAGAAGAAAAGAAAGCTTATAGTCATAAAAAAGTAAGCAGAAATATGTATTATTGCTGTTGGACGTTTTTATGACAAAATAGTTTTGATTACTAAGCCACCACCACTCCACTTTTTTTTTCCTTGGCTATTTTCATAACGGTGGGTAGTAGTAGTCGTAAATGATGATCAAACGTTTTTATAGTGTGCTCATAAAGATATAATAAGATATAAGGTTCGCAAATGGGATTAAGAAGCTTGATAAGTTCAGAAATGTGGTAATGCTAGCTCTTTTATTTCCTCCAACTTGTTTTCTAATATTTACAACAATAACAATAATCATAAGAATGTCTGGCGCATGTACACAATCATAAAAAGATATTGAATAATTTAGAAGTTTCTATGATTTTGTCCAGACGAAAAAAATATTTTTTTAAGGTAAACTAATGATTGCATAATGTATATGTTTTTTGTAGATGAACGTAGCATAGTCACATCATCCGATATGGAGGGAAGCATTGTGGGAGCACATGGAGGTGCTGGGAACGTTTACGAAGTGGAGCACTTGGCCACTTTCCAGCTCTCCAAAGACTTAGCATTCCCAGCTGATGGGATGCGACGTCTTTTGCATATGGAGAAGAATGGATTTGGGATTTGGAGTCAGAAAATGAAGATTCGACTGGAGCACCGTGACATCGTTATCCTGGACTATGAAAATGGGGTAAGCAAATATATACAACAACTCATTTTTTTCTCTCACTTTCTTTTTTTTCCTCTGCTCGTTTTCATTTTTTGTTTTGTTTGGACAGTGCACACATTACGAAAATTATAATTGTGCTAATACCTCAGACGAGAGTGTTTAACAAGGAAATTGTGAACATAACGAAAATTTTTATGTTTCACGTATGCTTGTAAAATGTACATAAAAACCGTCGTCATTCTCAGCGTCATTATCTCCTCGTCTGTGTCATCATCGGAGATGATGTCTCATAAGTACGTGCATGTATTTTTTCTCCCTTTCACCATTTCTTGAGCTGTACCGTTCAGGATGACAAGAGGAGATTCTGACAAAAATTATGGACAAGTAAATAAGTCAACATCGTGTTGTTCCGTACATTTCATGAGGCAAATTGCACACACGCACACATAATTTTAACCTGTGTATAATATCACCCATGGTGGTCCTCGGTCATATTTAAAAAAAAACTTTATAGAAACAAGCAACTTTAAAGAAAGGGGTTTATTCTGTTTCATGTATAAATAAAACTATGAGAAAATATTTAGACTTTCAAGTGGTTCATTAAATTAAAGAACATGCAGAATTCATTTCCGTAAATTTATGTTACGAATAAATTGTTCCCAAAACTACAGTTTGTGTATTGCGCTCATTAGAATTTTTGAAAAATCATACTCTGCAAATTTATTTGTTTTGACAACACGCATGACGAAATTGAAAATGCAATAATGAATTGACAATTCCATTATTGTCACTAGCTAATTGAGAATGTGCTGTAATCAAGTTTTGCAGTCGTATCTTGTTTGTGCAATATGTGAAATGAATGGGCATTGTCTGCATTTTTTAAGTGAAAGATTTAATTTAAAATTCAGAATATCTCGTAGCAGTCTATTCAAATAACATATTATACGAAAATGCACAAATGTAAATATATGAAAGCACTTTCGGAGCTGCATTTGCATTCTCTTTGATTTTTAAGTGTAAAAAATGTGAATCATAATATGTGATGTGATGGAAGAGGCAGATTACTTTGCATATTTATTATTACCGTGGTGATGACACAAACGCATTGTATTGCAAAGCTGAAAATTTACAGCATCTGTTCAAAACTGGCATGAGAACGTTGTGGATTTATCGACTTGTATCATTACGACTCACCTCAGCAAAAAAGGCGCATACCAGAAGGGCTATGAGCAAACACCAGCAAAGAGTCAGAGAAGAACCTGAAACTGAAAATGAAGGTAAATGAACCTCCAAACCAAAGCCAATTAACACAATGACATAGTGCGAAGCCTCGCATGTACATATAACACCTTCAACCACAGCAAATGTGTGTGGCCTTTTGGCCGATCTCTTCAAAATCATTTCCATCTCGTCCATCCCCTGCATTCAAGCGTCTCTCTCTCTCTCTCTCTCTCGTTGTTACTCTCGAAATACACACATTTTCAGGGATTAGGAAGAACATTTTTGCAAATTGTAAGCAAGCGTATATAAATGGCAGCAAAAGAACCTTTTGCGAAAAAGCTTCTTTTTTGAAGCGCGGCAACTGATGAGATTAACATCACATCTAATATGTAAGTAGGTACCGTAATGATTAATTTTATTCTGATTCATTTTCCCATATTTTTCATTACAGTAGTAGTAGTAGTAGTAGTCATCTTTCGGATTTTATTCTTTGACCAACGCGCATCAGGGAGAACTAATGATATGATGAGATCTTGTTTTTTTACAAATGCTGGTATGCCTCTCCTGTGAACTTAATTACGTTCTGTTTTCTCTATCTTTCTTCATCAGCTATAATCTCATTAAATTCACCGAAATTCTTTCATCCTTCATGTGAATTCATTGCAGTTGTTCAAATACAAATATATATATATATATTTTTAAAGATTTTTTTTTCTCGTGATGGGCGCATGGTACAACACTTTCTAGTATGCATAGATTGCCTGCTTGCTTGCACACAGCGAACTATTATCTGCGTCATATTTGTGGATTCATAATTACTGCAGAGATAACCAATGCACAGTGGTGTTGATGAATTGGCCATTTTTTTTTCAATGTACCGCTGGGAATTGAGAATTTGAAATTTCAAAATCAAATTAGATCGCATTATACTCCTTGCTTTCAGCATGAGGTATAGTAAGAAAGAAGGATAACATGGTTTCTTTATAGTAATATAATACCGCAATTCCCAGAAAAATACCACTCTTGTTACCCTTTTGGGTTAAGTAGGGGTTAACAATGAGAGCTTTAATGATAAGAATTTTGCTACTTTTTTTTCACCGAAAGCTTATTAGTGACTTACAAGCCTTTTTCTTAGTTTAGGGCTGTCCTCATGTTGTCGTTATCGTCACATGATTACCAACTTGAAAAGAAATTGCAGTGCGTCAAATAAACTACACATTATGATCGTATGGTTTTGACATTATGCCGAACATGACTTGCTTTCAGTTTCACGGAAAGTGTTTTTTTTTCACTGCGTTCATACAAAAACCACTTTCGGTTTACTTTACCATAATTTTTTTTGCTTCTTTTCAGAGAGAAGAAAGGATGGGAGTATTTTTTATATATATTTTTTGCTCCTTAAATTTTTATAAATTGGAGAAGCAAAGGAACATAAATGCATGATTATAGTGGTGGCTCCGCGAGTGAGTATATTTGCAATACGGATTTTTGTGAGAGAAGTTTAACAAAAAATTGGTAAAAAGAATTTAAAAAAAAAGTGACGGTGCAGTGATATTATTACCACGAATCTTTAAAGAAAAAAGAGTCTTTCAGAAATCAGACTCTGCCTTCCTGAGACTGCTTTTTTTATTGTGGAGAGACATAACGTGCAATGTTGGGTCGCATCTTTTTTTTCAGAATTTGTAACGTTTTCACGCAAGACGTACACCAAGAAAGAAACCGTGACCAAAGTTGGTTATAAAAAGACAATTGTTCTGTTCAATCCTCGTTGCACAAAAGCTGGTGTGCGTTGCGCTGATGAAAATGACGGGGAGGATGTTGATGGTGAGCGAACAATATTCACATTCTTTTATTCGCCTCGATCCAAATATTTATACGTAGCAATGGTCCATCCCAGGTGATTTGCAGGTGGTGAGGACGATGGTTGGTGAATCATCAAGCCGTCACATCACACCAGATTAGTGCCAAACTTCTCCTCACACTTCACACACATGGGATAATATATATCATGACATAAAATTGCATCCATTCAGATGCGCATAAAAAAGGAGTAGTATTATTTGTATACACACAGACATAAACGTGCGAACATCGATGACTCTGAGTGAATGCTTGTGTGCGTCACTCATTCACAATGGAATGATGATGCTTCATAATAATAATATTTTATACCAGCCTAGATTTGTGCACCATTTCAGTTCTATTTAAGAAAACCTTCTTCACTCCAACATTTTTTTACAAAAGCAGCAAAAAAAATATATCACTAAGCGCATGGCTCAATGCACGCTGATGCTGCAACAAGTGTCTGATATTTGTATGAATAATGCTGTGATTTGGGCCCATTACCATAGCTCATCTCTTCTTCGTTTTTTTTTAAAAAGCTCAAGCAGTTTTAAATGAGTGACTGCACTTGTTCCTCCACCTTATTTTTTTGTCTTCTCAAAAAATATTCTGCAACGACACCACCACCGTCATAATTATCTTGAGCGTCATCATCCCAAGTCCCATCGTGCAACTTGATAGTATTGTGTTCGTTTCATGTCATAACACAATCATCTTCATCATGTGCAATAATAATATGCACTCAGGAATTGTACTTCGTCCGGTCATGTAGCGCATTACATTATGCATAACATTACCACGATTATTAAAAGAAGCACAGTAAGTCCGTGAAAAAAAAATGTGATGGGCAAAGACAGCAAGTGCAATCTAAAAAAAATATGTGGAGATCCCGTTATAGTCCGTTTCTTTCTTTCTTTCTTTCTTTCTTTCGTATGCACACTCACACAGAGAGAAATGGTAGAAGGAAGGAGGAACATTTTTTCCCGTTCAGAATTGCACAGGCATGAGAAAAGGATAGAATTTATTGCGAGAAATCATTTGATGTAGTTGCCTCAACTTATGCACGTTCTCAACAAATCAGTTGTTTTTAGTCAAATCAGAAGTGAAAAAAAGAAAAGAAAATGAATTTGAAATGTGTTTATCAAGGAGTCCCATAACGACAAAACCACCCCCCGCAACGTTACAATGAAGTGGATGGATGGATAAAAGCGTATAAATAAGCAAATTAACTTGATAGATGAGTGATGCCATCATCAGGAGAAGAAGTAAATATTCAAGGCGCTGATGATGATGAAGAGTAGCTTGTTGGCTGGTGTCAGTCAAGCAGTGAAAAAAAAAATTGGACAATGCTATATTTGGTTCGGTATCTCTCTCACTCTCTCTTCCCTTCTGTGTGCGATGCTGTACACAAACTGGTTTATTAAGCAAGCACATCAAAATAACAGGATAAATGTTCCATGTTCGCAGAGATCAACATGTTAATGAATTTTTCAGGAGGAACACAGAAGCACACGAATTATTCATTCTTGCAACTTTCTTATCCTTGCATTTTTTAGCTTTGCTGGAGCTGAAACAAAATTAAAGGAATTAATATGTGTACGTCTCCAGCGTTCCACTTTTTATTCAAATATATTTCTTGAGCAAACATGTAAATTTGTTTCTTTAATTTCCCCCATTATCACATTCTCCTCGGAGCAGTAGAAACATGCACGAAAGTCATATATCTCCGCGAACAATAATCACGGACTTGAAAGAAAGCATGCAAGCGTGTACACGACAGTTGGGTGCACTCCTCAAACAAGTAACATCCAAGTAGACAAATGAGCAGAGAAAATGTTTTTTTTCTGCCAAAGAAAACCTTCGGAAAAGACTGAAAACGATAGGGAACCCATCTCGTGTGGCTCTCGCTACTGTTATTAGTAACTTCTGCATATTATATATTTTTTCACTCCTGTGTTATGGCAACAAAATGCCACTAAGTGCTTTTCCTTCTCTCTGCGTTTTTACAATTAGCGAGCAAGGTGAATCTAACTGTTTCTTGGGCTGCAAAAGAAATGGGAAGTGATGTGGTGAAGCTGATGATGGTGGAGACTCGCATGAAATAATAATAGGACGAAATGAAGACCACGGTAGCGGTGTGGAGATGATGGCGACGAACGACCATGACTACAAACAAATAAGAAAAACGCACAAAAAAAGACGCAGAGCTAATCAAAAGAAAAAAAATATTATGTACGACATAGTGCAAGATACCGTCTTACAAAAGTTACCAGTTGTCTTCTGTGTATACGTTGAGCTGAGCAGTATACGTGATTTGTATGAAGTAATGTCCTTTTCTCCTAGTTTCATCGGCTGAAACTGAACGTATCATTATCCGTCCGGCTGGTTCATTCATTTTGAATCCATTTTTTTCTCTAGTATTGCTGCTACAAGCAAACTATAATAATACCACTGCACCCCACAATCACAATTCGCAATCTCCTTCTTTTTGCACTCACATACCAAGTGCGGCTCACTGGCTCTTGTGGAGCATTGTTGCTATTGTTGTTTTGTTCTCTTGGATCTACCCTATCTTCTTGGTATTAAAGATACACTTTAATTGAAATGAAAAGAATAGTAGCTTATATCTTATATTTTGTTTGAGACAACTGTGAAAATCATGAAATGATATCCCTCCGCAGAAGTGAAGTGACGGAATGACATAAACTGTACCATATGAGCATTTCTCGCTGGCTTAGAAGCCCGGAGGGGTAGGAAAAAAGATCCGATTTATATTTTCCTTCATTTTCTTAGCGGTGATTAGTATTTGCACATAGGGATTTCAGATTTTTGTATCGCTTAAAATTTTTTTTAGCTGTACATTCTTGAATGCGATGCAACATCCCTATTGTTACAGTTTTTTTTGGAATTTGTTTAGCGTCTTGTGGTTGGTGGATTAAGGACGCGTAAGAAGTAAGTAGAAGCTTAAAAAATGCTCCAAGTCATACTCTGTGAAGCTGCACTACTGGCATTTTGCAAACGAGGTTCTCCTTAACACACCTGTTTCGAGATAAATGCACACACGCACAAAATATAGGTTTTGTGTTTATGTTTTTTAGAGTAAAAAAATTCCACGTGTTGCGTAAGTTTGCATAAACCTTATTATTTATTCTTTTATGATTGTAATAGATGTGTGATGGTGATGATGGTGGTTTTCCACTGTGCCTGTGTTTGTAATGTTTTTTTTGCCTGCTGCGTTTCGAGCCGAGATTGAAATTGCTACTTTATTTTGGTGTGTGCATATTTGGAGAGATGCGTAATTCGTTCTGTCACACAAAATTGGTTACTTTGAGATTGAAAGTGAGGCTGCTGCTGGTGTCTCTGTGCACAAACTAAACAACGCCTTTTCCTCTTTGTTTAGTAAGCTGGTTGGAGGACCGTGCGTGGTTTCATGTTGCTGGCACCTTTTTTCGAATGTTCACAAGACAATCAAAATATTAAAAGGATGAAGGCCACCGCCGTCCCTGTAATCTCGCGCAATTTGCAATTTATAGCAAACCAATATTAAGTGTAACAGGGTGGAATGCTCAAAACTCCACATGGCTTTGCTGCTGTCATTCTTGTGTTGTGTGCGAGTGATGCATGATTTGAGGTTGAATATGTAGGTATCCATATTTTGCGAAATTGTACCTACACACAAAAAAATAATAAACATAGGCACAGTGGAAAACCACCATCATCACCATCACACATCTATTACAATCATAAAAG
>JAHZNF010001326.1:0-15403 GCA_027744215.1 Troglopedetes dispersus
TTGTATAACACAGCGTGACAAGAAATTTATCTACAACATCAAATGCATTATTTTCTTACAATGCCCCATGAACGTGTTGTATATAATCGCTGGTTTTTTTTCACTTGAGTTTACAGGCTGTCTTTAAAAAGAAGTTTAAAAAAATCATTCAAATTCTCCCGATTTTTAATGCGTTTCACAGCTTTGCTATTGAAAATGTATGCGGAGAGCAGATGAAAGCTTGTACTGTTATAATAAATAAAATTTATATCCTCTCAATAAGCCTTAAAATGAACTATCTTAGCTTTGCTATTGTCAACAAGTTAAAAACATTGTTTGTTATGAAGGGACGTAAATCATCAATTCCATATTGTTTTCTTTAAGTCGATCACACCAAGTGTCGTTGCACAAAACGAAACTCACTCACATTTCCTTGAAGTATATAATCTCAAAACTTATTGTGTTCCGGGTGTGATGTTCAAGCACCAGCAGGTGAGCAAATCTTATTTGTAGCAATAACGTTAGTGGTATATTATTTATCGTGGTTATTTCTTCATTGTAATTACAATTGTATGAAAAGGGAAATAAATTGATGTAGGTTTACGCAGATTTGGTTCGTTGTTACAATCGCAATCCTCTTTGATTTATAAAGAAATGAGATTTTTCGTTGCTGACTTGTTGTTACCCATCTTGAAAGGAACCCAATAAATGCATGATCTCAAACAGAGCAAAGCGGGTTTGTTGCAGGACATGAGCGGGAGACGTATGTATTAACGCGTAATCTCATCACTAGACAGCGAATAAACAAATAAACCTATCGACTTGTGCAGAATCTATAATGTTTACTACTTTTTTTATTAGTTACCATGAAATGGAAAGTAATGTGCTAAATTCATGACACTTCAATTAATCTTATTAGGTGCAGTTGTGAGTTACCAAATGTGTGCGCAGTATTGCTGAGCTTTCTGTTTCTGTAAGTGTTAGTTACTCATTATACTAGTCGTGTTTAGACGATAACTTGAGTGAAATGTTCAGTTACAAAATAGTAAAGCAGCACATTTCACATAATTGTGATAAAGCAATTATGTAAACGAAGTGAGTAGCACTCCAAAAAAATTAATGTTAAAATTGAATCCAATTTCACCCATTTTCAAAATTTAAGTATATGGATATGAATATAATTACCATGGGCATTGCACAGAAAAAAGAGTAACGTGCACACAAAATATTTTGACAGGTCGCTCATTGTGCCACCAACCAACTATTTTTCATCTGTCACTTGCAGTTTTTCTCGCAGTTCTAGAGACGGATTAAACATGTGCCATCTGAAAGAAAAATTGTACAATTGAGATGCACAAATACATCTTTGGAAGTGGAGTAGCAACACTCCCGCTCATTGTTAGCAGTTCTTTCTTCATCAGAAAGCGTGATTTCTTCGATAGTAGCTCGGGACAGAAAGAGAAATGCTTGCGTACACTATGAACAATGGTGTAATGGATACGCAACTGACACTTGGATTCTTTGAGCAGTTTTGTAACACTTACAAGCAACTAACAAAGTTGTGGTAATAATAATACAAAAATGGTCATAAAAGACTACATTGTAAACATTCATCGCTTTCATTTTCTCTCCCAAATACACAAAAATCTGTCGAAATGAAATATTTGTGTGTGAAGCCTTCTGTTATTCAAGAGGATTTGTGAATAAAGGTCTTTACACAAAAATGACATACCAATTATTGGTTTGTAATGGGGAAGTGCAGCTCGTAAATACGCACACCATTCATTTTTCCCCGCACAATAATGTTCATCATTTGTGAATGTAGATATCATTGCGGCTGAGCATATTATTCTCCATTGTTCAGTACATGTCCTCTTACAAGGATTATCATTTTTTTCTCTCTTCTGTGTGCAATACTCATACGCTCATGCGCTCACCGTTGGGAGATTAGGGTTAATGATGTAAAGTGTCAGTGAATACATGAGCATGCTCACAGTAAAGGAAAGGTAACAAGCCAGCAAAAAAAGCTGTGATGATGAATAATAACGTATGAAAACTCATTAGGAATCTTTATATCCCAAAAGTTTTCCTGCTGAAGGCCATACAACATTATTACAATGATGTATCACAAGCTCACCAACTTGCCTTTTGGTGTTTTCTCGAAGAAAAAATGGTTTCATCGCGGATGCTGCTGCAACACCATTGTTTCCACTCATCTGACATTTCAGACTGGAACATCAGTTTGCATTGTATCCTGGTCATCGTGAAATTCCAATTTTCTTGCAAAGGAATACTTTTGTACTTTGTTCAGACTGAAAAAATTGAGGAGAAGAGAGCGGCGGCTCTACTGTCTCTTGTTGACTCGATATATTGCATAACAAATGTGTGATCGGCTGTGAAGTGTATGCACACCTTGTTATACAAAATCTACCAATGCAGCATCTTAATTATCGCATAGTTTTTAAGACAATGGCTATTTTTTACTCTACCTTATTACGATCAAAAACTTTGCCTCTTTATGTCCTACTTTGTAAAACAATAACTTTTTTCATGTGCCGTTGCATTGTTTGAGTTGAGGAGGGAGAAGATACATATAACAAAATCGTAATTAGACATGTAAATATGCGTATGTATCCTCCACTAATTTGTGTACGTGGCCTGAGAATTCTTTTAAATGCGTCGTATAATGCTGCATAAGAAACTGCGAGCCACCGTGGATGTTTATAGTGTGATGTTGTCGTAGTATATACATTTTGTAACAATTATGCTTCTGTAAAAATTGCTCTTGTAGTAAAATACAAAAAATAATGAGTTAGCCATGGGACCACAAACAACACGTTGTTTTGTTTTATCTTCTGAACATCCCATTATACGCAATCAATTTACAATAAAGCTCATTTGTTCCTAGAAATATGTGATAAAAAGCGGAGGAGGTTATTAAAAATATTTATCGTTGACATAAAAGGCCAGAGAAATATAGTTCTTTGAAGGTAATTAGATAGCTAATAGAAAGAGAGGAGATCAACTTCTGCTAGGTTCCGGGTCGTTATTGTTGGCAATTTAAGATGCATATTCATATGAAATTTCAGAAACAATAAAGAAATACCTTGGTGTAATTGTGAATTTTCAACTCATTTCTCGGCGGAGGAATGTTACTAGATGTGCAGAAAGTGGATGTATGTACTCATTAATCAGAGTACAAATACAGGTTTGATTACAAAGGTGGTGGCGAGAGGTGATTACCGCTGTGTGGAGGAATGGTCTTTTGTGGGTTTGTCGATTTGAAAACTACACAAGAAGAGCGAGTTGGTTATCTTGTACATAATCGTAGATAGGCATTTTATGCCACAGTAATAATGGCGCATGCATGCTACACTTTATTGCACGGCGCAGCAAAGGACGTAACTGGTACAGCATTCAAGGAAAATACGACAATAAAATTAATACAAAAAAGTTTCGCAGAGCGCCAGGCATTGGTTAGAGCCATTAGTGCAGTACAACTAAAAAAATAAATACTTAAGCTCATGTGGTTTTACTATACTACGTGAGTAATTACACGTTAGAGATGTTAATAAAGTGGGAGGTCTTAATAATTAAGGCTCATAAGAATCTCACAAAATGGTTCATTTTAACACATTTGTTCTTTAATTCCTTTAACCTCCTTCCTTTTGATTTGTCTAGTAAAATAGGCGAACAAGCAAGAATTCAACAAAAAATGCGTCTTTTTCTAAAATAATTGACACACACAACTTGTAACGTAGACTTTACTTTTTTGTGTTTTACGATTCAATAATGCGACCCCGTTAAAAATATATACGTGCCTCTGTAGTCTGTACATGCTCACGGAATTAAGGATGAATAAAAGTACAAAGATTTTCCAAATTGAAGCATGTGTAACGGTGCAGTAAATGGGAAAAATTACGATCGTGCCAACCAGCCGCAGGAATATCCATATATTTATCCTGTGAAATGTTAACTGCCGCATATTTATTTCATTTCTCGTAAAAAAAAACCGAAAAAACGTAACACTTGCATTCACATTATTACAACTCACTAATATATGTAGTTTTTCTAGATGAAGACGAACAGACATTTGAAATCGGTGTTGATTAAATATTTAAATCATAACTCTTGACAAGCGCAGCACAAGCTCACGTTTTAAAAACTTGCATCCTCCGGCCATGTAGCGACTTGCCATAACAAGGAAAATGAGCTGAACTAGTTTTTATTCAATTGGTTTGCTTCATGCTGTAAGCAGTACTACTGCACTGATTTAGAAAGCGTAGTCATGTTTGTTAAGATTGAATCCAGTCTAACAAGAACAAACATCATGCGAGAGTCCTCCTTAAAAAGATCAAATTCTCACGCCCACTTTGCTAGATTCCATCTATTGATTATCCCATTCCTTAAATGTGCTGTGTAACTGACCCATGGGCAAATTGTTAGCATGGCTGCTTTTGAAGTAGAATCATACCAACTGTCAAAAACCTTCCTTGTTTCTCGTATTCACAAATTTTGAAGGTGCCAATGGAATCTGCATTAGAGAGATCACATCAATTTAAATTGTAAATGAGCATGATTTGACCCTTTCATTATTTTTGCTGCTTTTGATTCATAAACATGTGGTATCTTTATTTACATAAAATAAAAAAACGTGTGCACACATGTACTTTTGCGTAGGATTACGACATCAGCACGAATGAATGCGTATGATATCATTATATTCCCAGGCAAACGCGGAGATTGCATTTCGACAAGCTGGACACACGAAATTCCTTTCTAATTGTTAAATATCCTTACGAATATATCTAATCAGCAAACTAGAACAAAACGAGAGAGTAAAAAGCAAGAGAGAGAGAGAGAGAGAGAGAACAGAATTGAGAATTCCATCCATCTTCCAAAATGAATGCCTGCAAGGGATAATTGGACAATTAATTAGTTAGACTTAATACCTTGCTCTGCTTTGCATATTTTAACGAGATTTGAGGTAGAAATCGTAAATATGGCGCTAATTTTCAAACCACCTTTGTTTCTGTTTAATTTTTGTGAGAGCACTTTTCCTCAGCACGACTTGCACAAGGTGCAATTATCTCATGACTGCATGGTAATTTAACAAATGAGTTATTCTCAAAATTGTAAGGGAGATGTACAGAAGAGGCCCCATTAAACCATGGTTTACTGTGCCTAAGAACACATAAACCCATCAAGCACACATTTCTCCGCGATTTATCAAAGCCATGTCGAATTAGGATGAAATACTACAGAAAGACTGCAAATTGGAGAAGATGGAGCGTCAAATATTTTTGAAACCAACCATGATAGACATCAAGCAAAAAGCACCTACTTACTACTTGTTTATTTACCACCACCCATATAGGTCCCATTCCTTGGTTGGTTTTGTACGTAGTCGTTTGTTGAAGGTTTTTGTACACTACCAACAAGCAAGTCATATTATTATGTAACTACCTAGCAGATTTAGTCAGACCGGAATGACTTGGAATGAATTGTGTAACGATTTGCCCCATATTTTCATTAATGCAAGTTTTTACAAACCGTAATAAGTGAAAAGTCATGACTTAACTATGACAGTTGAAGAAAATGGGAGCAAAGGAGAAAAAAGTATGACAATGATAAAATAAAAAAGGAAAACATAAGTTTTGACAGATAAAAGAGTTAAATATGAAACTTTTTTCACCGTTCTTTAATAATGTAAGCCATTGTCATTAAGCAATCAAAAGATGAGTTGCATATGCTGTACCTTCATCCCTATTTTATTTGACATTCTCTCCTCCATCTTTTCTCAACCAGGTTGTATGTAGAATTGTGAAAAAAAGTATACTTTGATGATGATGTATCTACGTAGAGCAAGCTTTTATGGGAAAGAGGACATGGACATATACACTTCTTACCCTTTCCTTAATGATGATTGACAGCAGCAGAAGTATCCAAGTTGTTGAAGAAGTGGATACGTTGTGAACCAAAGAATCATGAGACGGGGCTTCACATTCAATAATATTTTGTATACTATGTAGTGCTTCTAGTGTAATATCATCATCATCACAGAAGCATCACAATAATAATAATAATAACCATAATAGTAGCAACATCAGTTTCTTTTATCATCTTCACACGCACAAAAATATACAGAGTAGTAAGATGTGTGGTGGTAATAAGACACACAGACAAAGCAGGTAATTTATTCGTTACTGAAGGAGTTTGAGTAGTGTACTACCTGTTGGGAGGCTGTGTCAATCAGATGAGTCGGCACTTTCACGTATCTTTCCTCCAAATCTCTCTCTCTTTCGTCCTCTGTTTCACACACACATACATACTGCCAAGCCACTCCACTTCACTTATAAGATTCTTCTGTCTTAAGAATTCCTCTATTCTCTTATTCCTACACTTTTTTCTTGTTTCCTTCTCTGTGCACCGAATAATATATTCATCATTATCATTTTCTTTACATAAAAAACTTGTACAAAAGTGCATCACAATAATATGTGAATGACGCTGTTGATCATCTATGATGAAGACGACGATGTTGTGAAGGATGGATACAAGGAAACGTCTCCACTTTTCGGTTTGTATAAAAATCCGTTCCAACAACAAAGGCGAAGAGATACGGATCTATGTATTAAAGAACCTGTGAGATTAGTGACTCAAGGGGATCTATAGTTTTCCCATATTCATACACACAAAAATTCAAAGGGACACTCATTATTATTGGCAGCTTGATCATCCAAAGCGTCATCGTCATCAGCTGAACCCTTCATCAACCACATCACTCCATACTTCATTTACTTTTACAAGAATAATAATTATTATGAATCCATTTTAAAATTTACCTTTAATAGTTATTCAAAATACATAGTCATCATAGCTTCGTGGAAACTAAAGTTTACATTGGTTACTCTTTTTTTTCACAAATATGTTACCCTTTCTGTCAGTAGTACACACTTCAAGGAATCTTGAGCTAAACTGTGCATAACGTGGTTTGCTCATTATATAGGACTTTTCTTGTAAAAATTGGTAGAAAGTGGCTCGCGAAAATATTTCTGAGAAATGCAGCCAAAAATGTTATTATGAAGTGAAGGCTAGGCCGCATGTGCAACAATAATATTATGAAGTGTTTCAGAGTACATACCTGGTTAATTTAATGTCCTTTTTTCGTCCCATCTTTTCTAATTCGTGATAATATTCTCATCAGGAAACGCAATGTGCTGTTAGCCTCCTCTTCATTGCAATGGGATGGGTTCAATTAAATAATAATAAAAATATCCCAATGTGCCAGGAAGATGCTACGAGTCCTGCTTTCAAACTACAACACCACCGTCAGCCACATTATCATCATCACCACAACCACCATCAACAACAACATAATAATCTCTTTCGTGAATATGTGTTCGAACGAACATTTTATAAGATTGTTGTGGTATGAGTAGTATTTCATTGTATGTGTCGGCTGAGGCGAGAGTGCGTACGTTTCTAATATCGTCTCAAGTTTCGAAATATTTGCAAGGTGATATTTTGATGAAGTAGTGGAGGACGGATTGCAAGACATTATAATTACTGCAAAATATTACAATATTAGCTATATTACTCGGCAGGCATCTCTCTCACTTTATAACATTAGTATTCTTATGGTATCACCATTTAGTATTATTATTATTCTTTTGGGGCTGTCTAAATTGCTCTTAAACGCAAACAAGTTGAAAAGGGAGAATATTTTCTGGGATGAATTTTTAGATGATTTGAAGACTGATGTACTCTTCGAGTGGTGGATAGTATAAGTATAAATGCCTATTAATTTTTTTATATTGGCCATGTTATTGGTGTGCTGGTTGGTGGTCCGAACTTCATCACCCTCTTTATATCACCATCATGATTTTGTCATATACCCCTTAATATGAATGCGTGTTTCATGCGTGTGCGTGCAGATTTCCCTCCGCTTCTCTTTCAGCATACAACAAAAATATGAAAATTATCAGTTACAAGATTAAGCATGTGAAAGCATTCATTCAAAGTACTCCACCAGCGGTATGACTTATTCTTGTGAAATTGCAATGGAGTACGATTTCACACTCCGCCACTTGAGCGCTACCTTTAAGATGTAACAAAGGTAATAATAATATTAATTTTTGATGTGACATCCTTGTCACAACTTATTTACGGCTACGAATATTTTTATTGTTGTGGAGAAACATGATCGTGTAAAATGGTTAAATAGTTATAAGTTGCTGATTAAGAATAAAGTATTTGCAGGTAGTCTGCAACGTTGGGTCTTCTCTCACCGAATTTTCCAAATTTTACTACTTCGGATGGGCTGTTTAGTCATTTTAAATATACAAGAGCAGATGTGTAACAATGTGTGCTCTGTAATATTGAACGACAGTTTTTATTGACAAAATATGTACAATAATAGTGTTTTTGCACTTTTTTTACTCGAAATAATAAAGTTCTATATGATATGGATGAACTGACTTTTTCCATATTTATAAAACTGTAATATGAGCATTTCTTCTTACTTGTGATCAGCCAACCACACTCATTACCTGCCACTTACTGGTACTCCATTATAGAAAGAGCATATTAATGAATCGTTTGATCCTTTCAGCCATAAACATTCCTTGAAGAATAATAATGTTCCTGCTAAACGCAAGGATGTACACAAGGCCCAGAGCAAATTCATCATCGCCACATCACTACTTATTATTTAAGCAAGTACAAATAACTCGTACCTGCCTACTTGGCCACAATTTCCTTTCCTTATCTGGACGACTTATTTTAAATGCATATTTAGTAAATTTTCACACAGTTGTCTGAAGAGCAGTAAATTACAAGGAACAAACAAGTTGAATCCAAAATCTGATTCATTTTGTTCAAAAGGATGAATGCTCTTGCTTTGTGTGCACAGCACAGTACTGCACAGTTTTCGGTTCGATTTACATACACCCCATAGTTATAATGGTTGAATGAATATTCAGTCAGAAATTATCTGAATGCTTTTCATTACCATCACCAGGATGAAGACGAAGGTGTGAAATAAGAGGCACGCAAGCAAGCATGTCTGCGTATATTCATGCAGCACGTCCCGTGAAGGTACCTGCGAACCAAGATTGAAAACGAAATTAAGAAGGGAATAAATATAAGATTTTTAGTTTAGCACTCTGAAATTAGAACGGGACAAGTAAGAAAAATAATAAACCAAGTAGTACTTGCTGTAGATTGCTTCGATCGAACAACAGCAACAATCATTAAACCAAAAATATAATTCTCATGCACTTCAAACTGCTGTGTATAATATGATTTTTTTCATGACACTACTGTTCAAGTGTACCATCAGTTGGATGTAATCTAACGACTGGGCATAATAATTCTTGCCACTGGGCAACACAGCTTATAAAATTTTTCTACTGGTCATTACTACGCATCCAATATCCGTCAACATGGAAATAACTATGCCTATGTATTAAGGTCTAAATAGTCATTCATGAGAACCCATTGTATGAAAAAAATTTACATAGACTAGGCATCGTTATTTCCATGTTGACAGATCTTTTGCGCATCTTGAATATGTCAAGGTTATTATAGGAGTTTTAGCAGAGAATGCAAAGGAATGTAGCTTAGATTCAGCAGTTAGCTTGATTCATCCGTTAAGCATTAACCGTTAAAATAGTTTTCAAAATGTCAGATGCACAATCAGGGAAATGGATGATGCTTTATGAGAAAATGGAATATAAAAATTCATTACCGTTACAAATATCTCGTGGTGACGGACGGACGGACACTCGCACATTCCGGGCCAAACCATATGCATAAGCAGTCGTTGATCATAGTGGCGGTGATGATACCATTCATATACACACTTAAGTGTTCTGAATTAGATACAAAAACACAGGCAACAAGTTCTTCTCGTGTGGGTTGTCTATGAAGGCCAAGTGTATTTGAAAAAGACGATGATTATGATTTGTATGAGTATCTAAAAAGGAGTCACATGATGGAACCTAGGAAATATATTTTGGCTCGGCTGTTGATGGAATAAATGTGGGATAATGAAGGATGATAGGATGCTATCAAACTGACCAAAAAAGGAGTTTCTTCTCAAAGGTACTAATTATCTTGTAGGAAGGTTCGTAGATCGTGAAATGATGTGTAGCGCTACACATCCATAATTTCATAAATCTGGACAGAATCTAATATTTTTATTTTATTCTCTATTTTTATGCAAACAGCTTTTATACAAAAATATCTGTATAAAGGAATTCTATGGATGATTCTTACATGCGATATTTATTTGTTTTATGTCATTTCAGATTCTTGTTTGCTATGCTGCTTGGAACAGTCACTTTGTCGTACGAGCGCAGTAGGTTTATCTTACTTCACTGCATGTACAGTCAATCTGATAAATTAAATTACGCAAACGTTTACATACACACAATCTCAAACCTTTGAAATCTACAGTGCTCGAGGTAATTTTATGAGTTTAAAGTGGTTGGCAGTGACGGATGGCCAAGGGAAGGTTTGAAAGCCACATTGAAATAAATTCATGTTGGTAGAGCACGCAAGAAGTGTGTCGACGATACTGGATAGTAGCATAATGTAGTGTCCATTGGATCCGATAGACATAATAATACAGCGTACCTGAAACAATTAAAACGAGAATCCTGTATGTGGTATATTCAATAGATTATCGAATTGAGAAGACAGATGTAGAAAATGGAATCGAAGACGTTTTCGTGGGGTGAGTGGTTAGCTGAATTGAAACAAAACGTTGTGAAGTCATCATGAAGGCGGCAAGGTAGCAGCAGGCTGTCTGACACACTCTTGCTGGATCCTGGTTTGTTTCAAGTTGACAGGTTTGGAAGTCTGCCGCATATCTATCCAACCATCCATCCATCAATTTGTTCTTTCGTTTTTTATTGTAATTTTCGGTACTGCACCTGACTCGTGAAATACTAGAGTCGCCAAACATTGTTTCTAGAGTGGCTGATGATGGAGTAACCTGAAGATTTTGGTTATCGGTACAAAAGCAATTTGTCAAAACGTGGCAGGTCCTACGAAGAATAAATGGAATGCAAATGCACAATAAAGTTTTCTTCCGAAAAGAACTTGTTCGCCTGAACACAACAAAATTCTTAAATCGTATTGAACTGGAAGATGAATTTCTGATGCACTTTCCATTATAAAAAAATTGTCAGTCTCATCCAAGTCCCTTCTTAACTTTTTCCAAAATAGCCAGCTGAAGTGGGATGCCCAGCAGAGTGGTTACCCTTTTTATTGTTCAAGCTTGCAAGAAGTTGCACCTGACTTATGCAAACCGAAAAAATCTAAAACATGGATTTAAGCTATGTGTAACATCAAAGCGGAGCACTTTGCCCCTATTTCATTAATATTTTTCTTGCTCGTTTGTCACCATCTTTCTTTCTTCTTTATCTGGTACAATAATACTTCACCATATTATTCCAAAAAAACAGGTAAAGAAAGCTGATCGAAACAAGTTTACTGCGGTTTTGCGCTCTCTCTTTCTCTCTGCTTGCTTGCTCCTCGCTCAATTCTTGTTTTACGATAATATGATCCATATGAATTATACAAAAGATCCGGTTCACCAAGTAAAACCAAACAGGTATATCACACATATATAAATAGAGAATTAGTTATATAGTGCTCGGTGTTTCGCATTAACTTGTTAGGCTACTGCTTCTCCTCTTCGAAATGGTAGCCATACCATAATAAAAACGAGCAATGATTCTCAACGACCCGCCGTTGTACGAATGTCAACCGACTAAATTTTATGTCCACTCTACTTCTCAATAAATAACTTGTCAAAGAGCTTGAAAGAAAATAGAATGATTATACAATATGTAAGAATACGACAGAAAAAGTGCCGCTCCGTTGATATCTCTTTGATGCCATATCGTAAGGATTTGCCGAGGATTTTCGGAGCTTTACATAGGAGGGGGAAAGCCGTGTTGCCTTTCCAGATCGACGTGCATTATATGTTAGTAAATCTTGAGGTAGAAATCCAGTATCAATAAATTTACAGCATCTGCCATGCTAACATTCGATTGAATGTATCGATATCATTTGTACAAAGATATTTACATAAAATCATGTCAAAAGAAAATAGTTGTCAGTTGTGCTCACTCCCTCTAAAAAAACAACAACCAACCCAGAGTACAACTGGCGAATGGAAACAAGACCGGTGCTGGCTGATATTTATCAGATCTAAAAACTGATGAGCAATCAAAGCAAAAACATTTTCACCTGTTTGTATCAATTCCCTTTCCCCCACTTTTACAGTATGTAAACTGAAGTAAATTAGGGTGGAAGTTTGTTGATTTATTGTGATTGGTACACATTAAAATACAAACGTTATTTACTTCTAAAAATCTAGATTGAGGATACGTGAGCAATCTACTCTCACGATTATTATAATAATTTGATCTAATTGCCAGGTTGCCCGACATGACGAGAAGGAAACTGACATGCGCATGTATGCAATGTAGAAACAAAAACTATCATTTTATAAAAATCTGCATCTATGCACATTATTTTCAACGAAAATTGTGTATTCATACGTGGTAAGGCGTAGTAGGACTGTCCCTGTTCACAGGGACAGAATTTAAGTGGACTATGGCGAAACAAGAAATTTCTTGGTGATTAAATCCATTTGTTCGATTAAGCAAATGTCTATTTTATTGCTAAACCATTTATTTATTGATGCTGTAACACAGATTGAGTTGCACTTTCTGCTTAACAGTTTTTCTGATTTAGCAAAACTTGAGATCATTAAAAGCGAAATAATTTTGCTGATTATTGTCAGAAATTATACCTTGATGGGTCTCCTAAAACTCTGCGCAGCAACAGAGGGTTTAATATTTTAATAGCGCTACTTTAAATGCAGGTTATACGACGGCAATGAATATGCAAATTTTTCAAATATCTACTAGGCAATACAAATCTGCTGGTTTTATCGCAACTGTTGTGGGTGAATAGTAGTGAAGAGGGAGATGCTGTAGCTACAATTGTATAATATTATTTTTATTATTTTCATTTCAAATAAAATTCCACATTGTTTACCATTTCATTCGTTTTAAAGTGCTGCTCATCGCAGTCATGTAAGTTCGGAAGCAGTCACTACTGTTGTTACGTTTGCATCTTATTCTCTGACCGACTGTCTGTGCAACAGATACATATTATGTCTCAGTTCATTTCGCCACGGATTCCTTTCGTTTAGACCAAAAACTGACAAGAAATTTTGGGGTAAAAGCGAGTGGTTTTCTAGTTTACTCACTACTCAAGAAAAACCTGCCCCGTCAGGAGGCTCACAAGATGTAGATTATGACAAAATGATTAGCATTTATACCAAAAAATTAAAGCTACAAAATTTGAATGGAAATGGGTGAACAAGATATTGTGTGGACTCTGAGTAATTTGATACGTATCATTAATATTTGCAATTTTACTCCCAGAAAATAATAACAATGCAAAAATAACGTTGTATTCGCGTCCTTCTTTCCTTCCATCACTTGCCATACTATGTGCTTTTGTAAAATTATGTTTTAAAAGTACAGATTTACGGTTGATGATGATTTGCAATTGACACGACTAATAATCTTTCATGACAGGCCACCACCAACAACAACATGTTTTTAGCATTGGTGCAGCAGCAACAGCAGTGATCCCAGTACAATTTTTAGGTGAACGAACAAAAACTGATAAAGATGGATACAGATTCATTTTTTCATGTTGTTGCGAATAAGTTCCTTTGAAGAGTATGTATAAATAGGATCTGAGTACTTCCCAAATCCTGCATGCATTACAAATTTTAAATTAGACATTCGCAGCTAAGTTTTTTCTTGGGTTCCTTCCATTTCTCCTTTGTTGATATGTATTTTGGTGTCCAACAGCAAACAGTTTTGGGGCAGGCAAAAATGGTGATAATAACGGACTGCGTGGCAATATCAAGCAAAAATTGACTTTTCTGAGGAATGTCATATATCCTGTAACTTGAACAAGTTGAAACAATGAAATATTTCCTTTCATGCATTACGTATATACGAAGAAGCAATATGTGTGCTAATGTTAGCTCATCGCTCATCATCATCATCATCATCATCATCACCAGCATCGTCAGCAATCTCCTGTGTTTATGTAAAATAAATTTTTTCATGACTTGAGGTGGTGCCGAAGGCTTGGCAATCGTCTCTCTTACTTGATTAGTCACCATTGTCCTGCCAACCACTGTAGCAGACATATATGCATAATGTATTCGTGAATGAATAAACATAAGGTATAGTGAATTTATTTTGTGAAAGAAAAGAGGAAAAACAAGAAGAATGATTATGTTTTCTCGCATTTTTATTTTCTTTAAATCCTGAAATGTATAAATGATCTACCAATTAATGAAATCGGATGCCATAAATCATGTAACCATTCCATTTTGCACAGGATATCTTTTTTCTGCACAAGTGGTTTGACATCACGTCGGTGAGTAGTTGGGTGATGAGTGTGAGATGATGATGATGATGATGATGTGATGACTGAAAAATGCAAGCAAGCACGAATAATAGTAGATTTTCTATTTGGCAATCTTGCGTTTCTCCTCAACGGTCGTGAACGATACCGTCATTCACGATGAGGGAGCTAAATAGGCCATCAGTTTTATTTGCTTTTCTCGCCACTGTATTTTTGTATAATTGCTGTTATTTACTTAAACAACTCTTCCAAAAACAATTTGCAAATCAACATTGTACATTATATTCTCATCCCTTCCTCACTGACATTATTCAGCGCTGTTGGTTCGCGGACACACCGTAATGTATCATCATCATCATTGCCGTCATTGAATTCCTCCCGCTTAGACAAGAATGAGAGAAGATTACGTTGAATCCGCGTCGTCCTGTTCCTAATCAGCAAGTAACATATTATAAAAACAATCCATACAATATGTACTGTGTCTTGTGCCACTTGCAAAAAAGTCTCACATGTTCTTTTGAAGATAACAATAATTTTCAGTTCCGATCAACAAACTTTTTCTTTATGTCTGCAAAAGATTATCGTTTCTCACATTGTTGCTCAGTTTTATTGTGTTTTGTGCTGCACGAGATAGGAACGATGAAACATTGAGCACAATTTTATCCACAATGATATAGTTTATAATCTTTTAAAAGTGCGTTCAGGTATTCTTTGACGTTTTTATTTGTTAGGAGCCATATTTCGTGGATATGACTAGGCATTGGCCAAAGTTCCTATAGATCAAGTGACTATATTATATGCAGAATATTATGAACGTTAATACATAAAAAATACATTATGTATTGTTGCACTTATGGAGAGCTAGGAAAAGTCACGAGTGCCGAACACTTGTGATTGGCATTATAATGTAATTAAGCGCATGGTTGATTGTTGAGCAGTACTCCAC
>JAHZNF010001327.1:0-12075 GCA_027744215.1 Troglopedetes dispersus
AGTAAGGTGAAAATTCTGACAATTTTCCTTTCAGTGGGCAATGACTATAATTGCTAGTGAGATTTTCGCAACAAAAGACTCCATCCTGTCGCTTCTAAAGGAAGACTATATATAATTCAACGCAAGCAAACCACGCATTTTCATGATAAAATGCGAGTGAATTCTTAAAGAAAGAAAAACGAGGAGATTTTTCAGACGATTAATGAATACGATTCATCGACATTTACACTTTATGTACTTTATACAATGTTTAAATGCTTGTCGTATCATAATTACGCCTTCGAGAATTAAAAGACAATAAAGCAACATTAGAATATAGAAACAATCAAGATTATATCTTCAACATGAGTTATAAGTTGGATTACGCCACTTCTAGACGGGGTTCTAGGAAGCAACAAGACATCCGTCTGCAGGAACTTCATAGGGTAATTTTTGGAATTTAGTTTGACTACCTACCTCTTAAGCACTATCGCAAATCGCAAGATTTTGGTGAATCTAAGGGTTTTCAATTTGGATGGTTTTATAGGATTGGTATCAGGTTTTCGAACGCTTTAAACCAAACAGAAATGGTGAAGTACGATTATCTGAAATTCGCAGACTCCTGTCTATGCCCGAACTTCGCACATACATTCCCGAGGATGCAATAGATACGATTCTTTACTTGGCCGACAAAGATCAAAATGGAATGCTAAGCTATGACGAATTTCTGGATATGGTTGTTGGCTACGATTATATGGCGAGCGACAGACCTTTTGTTCGAAGTGCATTAAGAGCCGCCGCGTACACAGTTGGTAAATACCTCTCCTTTTGATCTCTTGTATCATTTGGTATCTTAATGATTTAATAACAATTGTTAACTTGAAATTGAACTTGCAATTCAGTTCCGAAAAGCGAGCGTCGGTACCTGGCTGAGTACACGTGCATGCCACCTCCACTCTTCATGATATTTATTAGTTTGGTGGAAATTGGAGTGTTCATCTATTACACAGTCCCCCTCGTTCAGCAGTATGGATGGATCGGACTTGGGGGACCGGTCCCATTTGACTCAGTTAGCGTCATTTTGGTAAATATGCAAAAATTTGTAAAAATATAATTTTTATGAGCTGTATTTCAGAAAATATTTGCTTTTTATATTGGGTAACAGGTTACAGGAACGTTGTCTAATTAAGTCGTAACATACATGTATATGAACGTTTTTTTAATTTGGTTTGTATAATGTTTTTTATAAATGTGCAGAACTGGCAAGAAATGGAATTCCCATGGTTCAGAGTGATAGCATTTGTTGTTCTAACCGGAAGTGACGTAGGCGTCGCCATTTATTATCGCTTAATCCAGCAGAAAGAGACAAAGGTGGGATACGTGGCGCATCTTGGAGGAGCAGTTGCGGGTTTACTAATTGGTATCAATGTCCTCAGAAACCTAAGGAAGCGAAGATGGGAAAAAGTAGTTTGGTGGTTCAGTCTCACTCTGTATCTTTTGCTTATGATTGCTGCAATAGTCTGGAATGTGGTAAGTTTAGATGGGCATTTTCCAAAAGCGAGATTTAATAACCAGTCGTCGCCCATATTCTAACCGTAAGATTAAAACTTAATCAGTATTTCAATTCATTTTATTGAATTGAGGATTACTCGGTCGTTTTTTGTGTTTTGATTATATATTTTAATGTTCAATAAATCGTACAATTCTTTCCCGCTTGTAAGACATTCCTCTTTTTGTTTGTTCAGTTATCGGCGCTTTACAGTGTGCACTGTTAAAAATACACATAAAAGCTATTAAATTATAGAATTTTAGCATTTTTAGCAAGCAATAAAAATTTTTACTTTCGCATCGCGTATTATATATGTAGGTATGTATACTATTTGTGCCGAAATTAAAGTGTATTTATTTGCTATGTTAATACATACAAATCAAGCATTAAGTTCTAGAAATTATCCAACAAGGAATAAAAACGTATAAACCAACTAAACTACAAATGCAACGATAACGCTGCATATAATGTTTCCTGTTTTTCTTGTGCACTCTAAAGTACATAAGCTTATATTTTACATTGAATTAACTTTAGTTTGCATAACTGGAACTGGTAACCAAGCCAGGCCAACAAAATTTCTTGCAGTTAATCATAATTCAAAGAGTCACGTGGTGAGGAACAGTCCAAGGGTGACAGCGTGCTAAAATTCATTTCAGAGTTTACAAAAGATCCAAAAGTGATTCTAGTACCTACCTGTCGAGTGTCAGATGTCTTCACAGAACATTCATAAAAAACAAATGGAAGGGTCTTCACGCAAAGACGTGGACCGCCACCTTGACACTCCCATGAATCACTCACTTTCAAATGTGGACATTTGAATTTTAACAATTTCAGGATGCAACAAAACAGTTAAATAGGTACATCATCATCATCACTCGTTTACAACAAAGCATTTATTTTATATCTCACATCACAACAGTACGTTTTTTTTTCAACGTCCGATCCGTCATTCGGTTTTCGGTTCCCGGAAATCCCGATGTCAATATCACTCTCTTCAAAATCAAATCCAAAGTGATTTCAGATTACATGTGTAACACAACACACTAACTCCACGTGCGATAAGGTTAAACTTGTGTCCGTGACGAATATTTTCATTCCATAATATATGCATATTGTTTGGTTGTCTTTGCTTTTTTATTACACATGATGCTTGCTTTTTTCTTGACACATGAAAGGATAGACCGCTCTTTGTTTATATACGTAATAGCGGGTTCGCACGTTTGTAGTTTCGCAGATGGGTAAAACAAGGGAACAAGAAAACAAACATTGTTCCTGAAAAAGAGTAAAAGCTTCGTGAAAATCGTTTGCATAATTTTGTTATAATAATTGCTTAAGCTTGAACTATATTTTTCAACAAGCTCTGTATATTTCCTTTTAAAAACCAATGCATTCTAGTATTATAATTTTCCGAGATTTACTGGCAATTAATCGTTTAAAACTTTACACAGTTATTACGACGAATGGAAGTAAACTAAACATGAAGATGTGCTTAATTGGCACTCATTATTTTTTTGGTTTCTTGAAAAGACTCGGAAGAAAGGATTCGGAGCATCATCAGGTCAAACTGTCAATCAATAGAGTTGATCCCCTCGTCTATTTTAAATTTTCCATACATATCAGATAAGACAAACAGCGCAGATCTTACTGCACTCAGTCATCGCTAAATTTGTTGCACAACACATTTCCTTTTTTTCGCTACTCGATTGCTTTTGAGTTATTTGTGACATGTCCAACACAGCATCAACCAGCACCCCGAAAATAGTTTACATTTATGACAAGCATTTATGTCAATGCTCCGATAAAATTCCTCATATCATGGGAAGGGGCAGGATGGTGCACGAGCTGATTGCAGCGTACGAGTTGTTAGGCCTCATGGACTGTCAGTCTTCGGTACCTGCAACCAAGGAAAACTTGCTGGCATTTCATTCATTGGATTATGTAAACTATCTCTTTCAAAGTGGAGTGTCAGGGTTGGGATTGGGCACAGACGATGACGACGAACAAGATGAAGTGGAAAGCAGCGGACACATGAGTGGGAGTGACAGTGATAGCAATGGTAGTTCATTTGGTGGCAACATTTATGGAATTTCACATGAAGAAAATTTAGATGAATATGGACTTGGCTATGACTGCCCTGTGTTTAAAAATTTGGGGGATTTTTCCTTGCGAATTGCTGGAGGAACACTAACTGCCGCTGCCGCCTTGAACAATGGAGCTGACATTGCCATAAACTGGTTTGGAGGATGGCACCACGCTCAAAGGTCAGTAACGCACCCGAAATCTAATGCAAATGTAATCGACTTGTCGCTTGCTTTTGCAATTAATTTTCGTGATCTTCAATTAAGTAATACTTTCAAGACAACTTGGATTACCGTATTGACTTGATTCATCCTTTAATTGCAGGAGCGAAGCAAGTGGATTTTGTTACGTGAATGACATAGTCTTGGGGATACACGAACTTCAAAAGAAATTCAAACGAATTTTATACATTGACTTGGATGCACATCATGGGGACGGTGTTGAAAATGCTTTTGTGTTTTCAGAGAAAGTGATGACTTTGTCGTTTCATAACTTGGAAGCAGGCTATTTTCCAGGTAACAACTAAAAACTTGAAATTAAAATTAATAACGCCTAGTGTGGACGTTCTTGGAATGAAGTCTGGAGGACATGTTGAAGAAATTAATACTAAGAAACTAACACCTACTAAGAAGAGAAAAAAACAATAACCCCTGGAAACTCCTTCAGTCATGTCCATAATCTTAGTCCAGTCCGAACCTACCCAATATACTGGCAGAGCCTCCTATCAATAATCCATCTGTCCATGTGTCTGAAACTCCATCCACTATCTTGCATTCTTCAGTAACGGGTATTTATCACTTGATTCAATTATGTTGACATATTTTCCAGGTTCTGGTAGAGTAACCGATGTTGGGCATGGTCGTGGTCGCTTTTATTCGTTGAATGTTCCGCTCAAACGCGGTGTAACTGATCATCAGTACATGTTTTTGTTCGATTCGTAAGTTATTAATAACGTTGTTAAAAGAAAAGAAAAGCAAATTCTCTCCACTTATACACTCAATAATAAAAATTAGATTTCTTTATACTTCCAGCATCTTTCTCAGCGTTACAAGGAACTATCAGGCAGATGCTTTCGTAGTTCAATGCGGAGCAGACTGCTTGACGAAGGACCCACTGGGAGCCTGTAACCTTACTCTGGAAAGTATTAATCACTGTATTCGCAAGATCTTGAGTATTTCACGAAGCGAAAATATACCAATGCTTGTACTGGGTGGTGGAGGATACAATTTAGCAAACACAGCTAGGCTTTGGAGTAGCCTCACAGCAACGATAGTTGACAAAGAAATATTAAATGACATTCCGGATCATAAGGTTAATTCTAAGTTATGTAATATGTAAGTTATTTTATGTATGTAATGATAGTAAACTTTTTCTGGGTTTCCAGTATTTTCTAAAGTATAGCCCTGACTTTGATTTGCAAATACCGGCAGCCCTACAAAAAAGTGAGAACGATGACGAATATATTGGTGAAATCATAAACATTGTAATAGGTAAATTGAAAGGGAACTCATACTTTGATTAATATTGGGAAAGACTTGATTTGCTATCATCTGCCAACATGGGATATTATTAATTATATTTTGTTAAATTAAAAAACTGGGAAATACATCGAGTGTAAGATTAATTTTTTATTCAATTAATTATATTGTTTTTCTTGCCAGGTCACCTAATTTCACTGCGAAAGCGAAAGGATAAAGAAACTTCCAACCAATCTGATCGCGATTCGGAGTTGTAGTTTCATAAGATCCGTCACTTCTCTCAGGGAAAATCATGGCAATATCAACAAAAATCTATCTACAATACTCCCTTTACATATTACATATTACCTTTTACATACATACATACTATGTACATATGTATGTACAGAAGAAAAGTGTGTCAGTAGTCAGTATTGAATAAAAAAGTCGATGTTGTAAATATACGCCTGGTTCAAGAGCATTGGCACCACAAACCTTACCAGATAATTTGCTGTAGCTTCAAACTGGCAGCTCTCATGTCACCACCGAAAGATTTTAAAAAAATGTTGACAGGTTCTTCTTGAGTTATGTTCTTCATGGCTGAAGAACAAGGCTAATAGCCAAGCCTTTGCCCATGGTTTTAACTATGCAAATATTTGTGAAAGGTCATCTTATGTATACATTCTAAAGTACCAACCGAAAATTCATTAGAGATTATTGCCGCTCCTGTTTAGTAAAGTAAACAAAACAAGCTATCGAGAATTCAAAAAAAAAACAAAAAAAACTCTATGATTTATAGCTGTTAGAGAGGAAGTTAACAATTGTTTTGAAATTCGATATGAAATTAATGTTAGCCTTTAATCTTACAGTTAAATAAAATATTGATAAAATAGTTACACATCACATTTTGTATCTTACAGACATCGCAAAGTTACAAGTAAAGTAGAATCAAAGAAATAAAATTTTCAAGCGAAAAACAATGGTTTGAAGTTAAACTGTCAACGAAGATTTTTTTCCAATCTTGAATTTTCAAATGAACGAAACCTTTCCCATTCGATTATGATGAAAAACTTGTATTTGCCTTTTCACATTCTCCTGCATCGAAAATTCATTTTGCTCTTTACGCAATTGATCCTAAAGATCAACCAATGTTCCTAAAATAATACTTTCACAGCAGCAGCTCTGTGAAAACCATTACAGCCGAAGTATACAACATGAATTTATTGAACTGCTAATTATTCGTTATTCCTATCGCTCTTTTAATGTCATTTTGGCAAAAAATGTCGTAATTCTACATTATTGTTCTTCACTGACGCATGTGCAGTGCATGGTATGCCGAGCTTGCCATTTGTTACAGGATTATTTGATTTTTCGTGCAAGAGTTATCCTATATCCATAACATATTCACTCTCACTCACGTCCTATTGCATTGTGTGCATTCTGTGCATCCGCGCTTGTCCTATTAGCTATTCACCTAGCGAGTTGTTATTGAATTAAGGCTAAGAAACGATTGCTCAAATTATGCTAATGATTTCGACTGAGGAAAATGTGAAAGTACAAATAAATATACTTTCCTCAACGAGGGATTGGTTAGAAAAGGCTACATCTGAAAATTCGAAATTCATTCATTCTATTCAGTGCAAGATTATTACTTGACCCTTTATAAAACTTTTGAAAATCAAATCGGTACTCGTATCAAAGGAACTTGTATTGAGCCTAACTTTGAGATGCATTATTTTTTAGTTGGAGCAGTAGAACATGGAACCCATAAAAAATTATTCATCTGTAGGGAACATGTAACCTTCAGGGTATTCAAAGGCTGGACCAGTTCCTCCAAAGTTCGACGGAAGAGCATTCTCCGGAACTTGTTCGAAAATTTCTTTTTTCCATCTCTCGGCATTGCTATCAAAAATGTGAACCTTTGCCAGAGTTCTAGCTGAGAGTAGAGGACGGATAAACCCGTAAATGTACGAAAAAACCCAGGGACCTATGGAATGATCACAATATCACGCAAGTTTTTGTCAGTTTGTTAGCTATAAGCACAGATTCGGATTCAGTGTAATTCCATAAATGATCAAATGGTCGCGTTAACTTACTGTTAATTATATAACAAGCTTTTAGAGTCTCTGGATAGTTGGCTTCGAAATCCTTGAAAAACTGAATCGAAGTTTCAATAGCTGCACAACGATAAAAAAAGCATGGGAATTTTAAATATTTTTTTTATTCTCCTAACACTTTGCTTGTTTGCTTTTGAACATTTGGAATTACTTTCCAAGTGGGCCACTTTCCAGAAAGTCATACCACCGCTATCCATAATCACGGTGAATTGCTTCTTGCCAGACTTCCTAATTTGATCCATAATATGTTCCAATAGTTGATGACAATGGCGAAGAGACTCCTCCCTCATGCCACGCTCCAAAACTCGCCGAACCTCCCACAACCCGTAGGGCACGACCAGGACTACAAATAAAGTGAAGCGGGTAATTGATTTTACTTAATTATTTTATTTGCTACGTTATGTGAACTTCACCTGTGAAAAGAAAATCTACCTCAAAGGTGATCCCTAAAATGGATCAGCAGAGAGCAGACTAATATTTTTTTTTCAATTTTAATTGTTCTGGAGATCATTTTTACCTGGTAATCCATCCTTGTCATAACCAGTAAATTTGTACAAGTAGTCATTTCGTATCACATCCGGAGATTTGTATTCGGTTAGGAGAGAGGCGGTGTCTTTATCTTTCTTCCATTTCAAAGACTAAAAGTACAATTGTAAAATATAAATTATGTAAATTCCTTTCACAACATTGACCCACTAAATATATTAAAATTTTACAAATTGAGCTTGTAGACTTGATATGCATCTACACTCAGAAAGCTACTTTACACACGATAACCTTGGGTGCTGGTCTTCACCAGTAGTAAACCATAAAAAAACGAGGATACATAAAAGTTACATGTAACGAATAAGAAGAATCAAAAAGCATTATTGGAACTCAGCAGCATATACAGAATTTAGGGTTATTTCTCTCTGCGAAGGTGTTCTCAAGGATGAGCTCTTTTCATTTCAAAATGCACCTTTGGAATTTGAAGGAAAGTGAAATTCAATGCACCCTTTATGAGTTTTGTGAAATGTTAGGAAGTAAGTAAGGTCAAATTCTTTTCTGCTTACATGGATATTTGGGTTTTTGTACAACCAATGGAAAATTAAATTCTACTTAGAATGGGACCTACGATTACGCAGTCCTTGTTTGGAAAACATGTTTCTAGCAAGATTTTCATGCGAGGAATCCGAATCTCCCTTCAAAATGCCTGTATTTAACCCAATTGTAAATTATACATTATGTACATTGCGTACGGTGCACATTTATCCAAGATCCAGAGATCCGGCTTTGTTTTGATGAACATTTTTATTATACGTATAGGATACAAACTCAGCAAGGTGTGATGAACTGAGAAAGGTTTGATAGATTCCATCATATTTACTTATAAAAATACATACATTAATTATGCACAAAACAGTGGCCATTGACCAAGTACTTTCATAAAATAAGTGAGACAGTTTATTAACGTAGTTGAAAGTGACCTCCTTCTTACCAGTCAGTGAAAACACTTTTCCTCTGGGTAGGTAAATTCTTAGCGTGACATTAAAGCATTCGAGTCACTGAGTTCAAAGGCCTTACTACTCACAATATAAAAGACTTTGTATGACTTCCCCACTTTGGAATTGGAATGGATTATTAGGCAGAATAAAATAAATTCATTTATCGTATCATCATAAACAGAAAAATTATGTTGTTGAACCAAAATGAGTTAATGTACCACAACTAAAGAGTGTTACAAATAACATGAGTGAAATCAAGAAGATAACTTGGTAAAATGGTTCGTCAATCCCTGCTCGCTATAAATAAATCAAATATACATTTTCATTTTGAGTGGAATTCATTCTCGGACTTGTACAAATCGATCAACTTTGATCAAATTCTGTTTCCTTGATCTCATAAAAAGCAAAACAGACCTAAAGAGGGAAACCACTTGCATTCCCAAATCATTTGGATTGATTGATCTGAACTTGGTTTATACCCAAAATGCGTTATAAAAAGGCTACAAACTTGCTTGCTGTCATTGAGTGATTACCTGATTAGTAGAAACAGATTTAAAATTAAGAAGAAACTTCACGCGAATTATTCATGTAGAAATGAGAAAATAGATTGGAGAACCGTTAGGGTTAATTGGGGCATTGTGCAACAATTCACAAAACTGCTGAGTGTATGTAGTGCCGAGAGCAAAACCAATCCTCGTAAATTAGTAAAACTGGTAGTCACACTCGACTCCTTCGGAAACATGAAATATGATTTTTAGATAGCAAACTTACCGTTTTTAACATTTCCTCAGCCTTTGTCGCATTCAAGTTCCTGGCTAAAATGAGAAAAAATAAAATGATTAAATTCTTATATTGATTTGTGTTCATTACATTTATGTTTTTCATTACAAATAAGATGCAGTTTTTTTTATTATAATTTAAAATTCTTTTCTTTTCTCCTTACCTCGAAGAAATCTAAGAAGAACTTCGTCATCTTGCTTCAAATCCACACAGGCTTCTTTCAACTGAGATATATCAAGAAATTTATTTTGGCATTAATAATAAAAATAGGGAATTAAGAATGCGCGAAGCTGACCAGAGCTCCCAATAGGAGTTGATCTGCGTTTTTTAGCTTTATATGAATCTACAGACCTTGTTGAGGGCTTCGACTTCCTTCGCCTCTGAACCAGTCATTTTTCTCCTCACTGGCGACGACAGGTACTGCTTCCCCCAAAAACAATAATACTTATTTTCAGTCTTAAATTAAGACTATTTTTTCAAATAATCCAATGTACCGTCAGATCAGACTCAAGCTATAGGTGGTATTAAAAGTAAACATCATAGTTGAGCAAATAAAAGTACAAGACTTAGAAGACAATGTTTGCACTTATTGTCTCCACTGTATATATTTGACTGCCTCCTCAGACTCTGCTTTGTAAGACGGTAAAAATGTTAGTAATTTATTTAGGAAAACCACACACTCAGAAGTAGAGGAAGAACGCACGACAAAATTACACTTTACATTTAAGGAGAATAGACATTTAAAAAAAACTCGCTCCACGCCGCTTTAATAAGCGCTGAGTAACATTACCTTTCTCAAAATTATTGCAGGCCAATCTCGTCTTCCCTTTGCTTTCAGTGTCGTGATCCAAATTTTAAATGTCACACAACAAACAGTCAAGTTCCCACTTTTCACGAGTAAATTCTGAAGTCTACAAATTAAAGCGTTTTACTTGCACACAGGAATTATCAGTCCCTTGCACAGTAGCACCCAACTACCTCAAGAGGTTATCATTGGTAATCCTCACCAGAGATATAAAGCCGAACAAAAGGAAGGCCGTCAAAAGATGATGACCAAGAGAAACACAATGTTGCTGAACGACAGCTAAATCACAACTCATGAGGGTCGATACTCTGGGAAAGGGTTAAATAAAAAGAAAAAAAAGATGCTTATGCTTCAGATTGTTCTCCAATCCAATCTGAGTCATCATCAGCATCACAAGAACATTTACCGTGTAACTATAAATGTATTTGTGTTCTCGTCTCCTCCCAAATGCTAAATGTTGAACATATATAGTAAATAAACTCACATAATCAGATTACTGCCTCCTTTATTCTATACTTATAATCATTGGGGCACTTCAGGACCACGACTAGCACGGCGACCACACGAGCTGTAGCAGGATATTTATTATTATAGCATAGTGTTTATTACTTAGACTCAATTTTTTTATTCTTGCATAATTGCTGCATTGCCAATTAGCATACAAAGAATGAACTGTCAAAATATCCTACGGTTGTTAGTTTTAAACTAAGCACAGTCTACCCTAAAGGTAAGTCCAAGGGTGAGGCAATCTTTCAATTAATCTAATTCGTGATTCTTGACCTGTCTATGAAGCTAACACATGAGAGTTTCTGTGGATGACCAAACAATTAAGCTTGACTCTCTTATCTCGGCTCCACACTGCTTAACGGGACGTAGTGTAGTAGTCAGGCATTTAGTTAACTTTACATGTAGAGTGCGGAGGAGCATCTTTTATAATTATTAGTATTTCTACTTGTGTGCAGTAGTGCAGCTATTTGATCATTGTTGCTCAACAATAATGCATGTAGTCAGACAATTCAGTATGATTGACATTATTATAAGCCACTTCATTTTGGCAAGGGAGCAATATCCATCAACTTGGTGCTGTAGCTATTAATGTACGATGTACGTCTCCTAAAGTTAGGCTAGGCTAAACTACAATAATATTCAGCAGGTAATATTGTAGTGGTAGTAATATTACATAACTAATGAATAGATTTTTATCGTAATTATTCAAGTGATGATGCTTTTCGTCAGGTAGAGACAGTCTGATAACATAGTGTTCGTACAAGACTGATTTGGAATTTGGACAGGGAACATTGTTGCAAAATTTGACATCCGCTGTTGATGAATGCAGCCTGTGCCTGCAAATCACTCATCCGTCACGGCTAGCCTTTACTTATAGTGCTCTTCTCTGACTGGTATGAAATAAGCAATTGGAATGAATACTTTATATAAATAAATATGCTGTAGTTATCAGTTGTGCCCAGAGTCACACTTGCTGCTTGCAATCTGATTTCGTTGGAGTTTTCCAACCTTAATATATATAAATAAATTTATTAAAACAAAATCAACTTAATAGTTAAATGATCCTGACAATACGCAATAAACATACGTAGGCTTATAGTGCATTAGAACCTCGGCTCAATGAGCTTTGCTGAGTCGCATTGCTAAACAATTTTAGATTTTGCAAGAATCAAGATGTTAGAGCAGAACAAAATCAGGTGAAGTATAACAAATTATGAGGCTTTTAATAAACACACGTCAGCAAGTGTAACAGTTCAGCCAGATTAAATATTATGTACTTCGCGTGAAGATCAAGTTCAGAAAAACAATTTTTGAATTT
>JAHZNF010001328.1:0-16359 GCA_027744215.1 Troglopedetes dispersus
GATAGGTTATTAAAATAGGAAATACCAATTTTAGCCATAACCAGTTTGATTTTTATCAGTAGTAATACTATAAAATTGATTTCAAAAATATTATTTTGCTTACCTCCTTTGGAAGTTTCTTTTGAAAATTGCTTTTATGCTTGAAATGGCATGTTCAGTTTCGAAGCAGGAAGCATTCATCTCCTAAATAATCAATGAAATCCGACTTCTAACTCGATATACAATAACAACAGCTACATATGTTCCGTCCGATTCTGCATTATAATGGAACTAGTATTTCTGAACAGTAAATGGGCCTGACACAACGTCGTACTTAATTCCAAGTATTCTCATAAAAGTGTCATAAAAAGTGTTTTTACATGGGTTCCTTATAAGTGTAGTTTTGCTAATGGGAACAACATTTTGCAAAATATACATCTTCCACAGGTTAAGACAAATCGAATGGTATCAAATTCGTGGTTGTATTTACGTGAAAGCGAGCTCAGCAGGAGCATTGGTGTTAGCATTACTTTATTCTCTAGCGAATTATAATAATAATAATACAGGTTAGGTCAGCAGTTGTTATATGGGGATGATTGAACCAGAAAGCAGACCAAGTCATTTAAAACGCCACACATTCATACTTGCTGAAACCTAAGCATTTCCAAAGTAAATTATGTCCCCTCACTTCTTTGAGAATCTAATTCTCTCACATCATCATCTCATCATCACATCCACATCACGAACAAAGTTGTAACATGACGGTGTCTTGAGTACATATACGCTAAGCCATTCAATCTCATCCATCTCATCTGACTGAGAAAATGACATTCTGTTTTAAACATTTTATATTTCCGATCCACCAGTCAGTATCTCATCAAGAAGCAAATTTGATACCAGAAAGGAAAAGAGACGCAACCTTCTCTGTCTTGCATTTTGCTTGCATGGTAAAGTGAAGAAAGATACCACACCAACAAATTTGTTAACGCATTTGTTCTCATTGCGCTCAGAGGAGCGTCCCCTTCAAAAGTTTTATTCTTCAAAAGAATGCGCGCATTATGCTACATATGTCATCAAATTCATGCCACAGCAATCGAAGAAGAAAGGCAGGTAACTTCTTTTATGAAGACGTGCCTCACTACTCGTACAATGAGAAGAAGAAAGGAGGACGACAAAGATAAATAACGTTGTGCAGCTATGAAAAAAATTGATGGCGATGATGAGTAAAATGAGGAGTTAGCAGTATTGCACTGTTGTAATAATATACCTACATTATATATCAACCTTTTCTAGTGCCATTATGGTGATGATGATATGATGCTGAGATTTTGAGAATGAGGGTTCTTTCTAGATACCACTCCGCTACTTGCATAAAAATGCAAGGTGATGATAATGATGGCGATGAGAAGGGTGATAAAATGGTGAGTTGGCGTTATTTTGAATTTTCTTTCTAAAAATTTTGTCTTTGAAAAGAGTGCGTTTTAAACTTTTTAAAGTAGTATTGACACTCTTTTTGGATACGACACATCTGACTTATTTTTCAGACATTAGCAATAATAATCGTGTATGTGTCGAACGTTTGCAACGTAGCGCATATTATATTACCACATGCGCTTCTTCTTATTTTGTCACAGGCACAATACAACAACACCAGTGTATCGCAGCGACAGTCAGTTGAAGAGAAATGTAGTTCCTTGGTGAAGCTTTTCAATACGAATGTATATTATATATATGTATGTGCGTTATTCCGACTTGAGGAGACAGATAGTATTTCCTGTGTACCAAATGAACAGTTTTGACACTCGTTTGTCTTCAACTTTCCAAATGGTTTTCCCACTTAAACCTCTCTTTTCATTCTCGTCAAATGAAAAGGACAAAAATAGCGTGCGCGATATGTGACAAAAAGAGGAAGTTGCAAAACCATTGGGGGAACATATTAAAAACTTTTTTTTTCATTTATCACTGTCTCGCATGCAACGTGTATTTCTTACTTTATTAATCAAATCAGACCAGTTGAATATAATCACGTTGCAATAATTCCAAATCCCATGAACACAATTTGCTGCGCCAGTGCGGTGCACAATTACTTTGTGGTACTAGGTATGTAGATAATTGCCTCATCTGAAATCTGGAAGAAGTATTGAGCTGTGATTCAAAACCCAATTAAAAAGAAGAGCTTTGAAATGCGGGAGGCAGGCATATATGACATACAAATAAATGTAGCAGCTAATATTTGAATTGGCTGCATTGTCTTGTGCTGACTACCGGTGTTAAAGCAAACACTAAAATTGTTTGCTTGAACAGTGTATAACAAAATTTATCTTCACTGTTTAAAGAAATGACAGGGAAAGTAATTTCGCCAGTTTCAATAATAAACAAACAGGCAATTTGCATGCAGGAAAGCAAAGTGACAGGATAATCATGTCTAATGTATCCATTATTAGACGAGATGTGTATGTGTGTTTTGTTAATATTTTTTCCTTCCACTGCAACGCCAAACCTACTGCCGCAATGAAAATGAAACAAAAATGAATAGGTAATAATATAATATCAACCAAATTTTATATAGACTCCAGTCACTCATTCGCACTTCTATATTCCGCTTCTTTAAATACATGTATCAAATCTCTTGCTTCTGTTTTCCTAGTTGTTCAATTACTACATTATTATGTATCACTTAGAGGAATGTTTATCAAGTTGTGTGGATTGTTTCTTTTTCAGAGGTTGTCTTTTTGCAACCATCATGTTTTACTTGCAATATAAGATGTTTGGACAAGTCAACTTAGCGTGACTCTTATTTACTGTTTATTCAAACAGAGAGGCCGCATCTCCTACTATATAACAGCCAAGCCAAGCCAGCGTATTTACTACACCGTCTACATGAGAACATTACGAAAATAATCTGGCAAAAGAAGAACCATTCACATAGAAATGCATGCCCACCTTGCACTTTACGCAACAAATATACACTCACTTCCCAGAGTGTATAATACAGAAGTCATTCATCCTTCATATATTATGATGCTTCTCGCAATCGTAACTTCCAACAATACCACACTTCACGGAATACATGATTGCTAGCAGGAAAATGTGAGCTCCAAAAGTAAGGTTCCCAAGAAACTTGGTTGCATTTCTGAACTCTTTCAACCAGGTTTAACGCTAAATATGAGACTTCATTTTTCTTCAAAAGATTCAATTCTTCCATGGTCCGTGTTCCATGCGTGCTCTGCTCCGTATTATACATTGATAAGCTTGATGAAGCACTGTATGCATGCTGGATAGGTGAATGTACATCAACTTTGTATGCTTTGTTTGTGTGTAGATTCATGAGAACTGATTATTATTATTATGGTGTAAGTGTAAAAGGCAGACATAATATTCCCGCATGGGAGCTGCAGTTGATGATGAAGATTATTGTTAAAATAAACGCTTATACACATTTTGTTCTCTTTGCTTATCCAAACATACTAATTTCAGTCAATTCTAGTAGAAGCAGATATATGTTCCGGTAATACGTATAAGCAATATATTTTCCCAAGTTATAAATATTCATGCTCAAATTTCAAGGGCTCACATGGGTTCAGCCCAGTGCGTTCTGTAAGTAAACAAAGGTTGTTTACACGTTTATTAGTGGTGTGAATTGACTGCTGATATGTGTTTATTTATTTGGTCAATGCATATCCATAAAGGCGCATTAAATATTGTATGACATGCTTGCATGGCAGGATAATCTCACCCAAATGAATGTACTGCTTTGTTTTCTAAAAAGGCGTTTTGTGAGTTCTTTTATTATCCATTACCGAATTTATGAAAGGAACTATCTGTGGGCATGAAACATTACAAACATACAAATGACATTAATAACTTAATGATAATTTTATACTTTTATAATATTAGAGAGATGTGATTCGTTTTAGCAAAATTTAGAGAACAACTTTTTGCATAAAATTCGAAGAACATTTTGTTTTCTGGGAGGACAAATAATTGTAGTACATCATGTTTTTTTAATATGAAATAACATCATTTCAAAATTTTCGAACAAGTTGTGGTAAATATTGACGTTGGATGATTTCCATACACTTGTCAGCCAACCAGTGCATATTCTCAGTACTCCCCCACCATACCAGCTTCGGCGTTTCTTACTATTATTCAACTGTGCATAGGAGCGTGAGAGTTTGAAAATCATGTTAAAATTTGATAAATAACCGACGAAACTTTGTCACTTACATAAAAGAAAAATACCACAATTGTTATTTTACATGATGGTTAACGTTGTGTAACAAGATTGCTTCTGTTTCCTAAAGTAATAATAAGGCAGGCTGTGAATTGTAAACTATATTATTACAAGGAATGAATGGTTGTCGGATTTAACGATATGAGCTAAATGAGATGATGGCTCACACCAAGTGAAGTGACAAGTGTGTGACATTTTTTTGCTTACTTTGTTAAGGATGATGATGACTTTCTTGTAAATAATGTGGGACAAACGAGTGGTAGTAACTACACAACAGGAAGAAGAGAAAACAAACTCTGCAGTCACTTGCTTTATCAACACCTCATCTGTCCATGTACCCTGGACTGTTTCCTTTTCTTCAGAAGCTGGTAGTAATCACCAGCGAAAATTCAATTATAAAAACGTATATTACATATGCCCGTTACACCCTGCACAAGAACGGAACTTGGTCATTAACAAGTTTTACTTCATCCAACTTTCAAATGTGTCACAAACAAGCAACTGCTGCGGTTTTAATTTTTTAATTTAATCTTGTTTGACAATTTTCTGCTGAAGCAGTTTAGAAATGCAGAAATATGTGGAAGGACACAACATGACGAAACTGGATAACATCTTTTAAACTGTTATATTGTCACCCATCGTCACGACGCGAATGAACATTCTCATCCGCTACATTGTCGTACCGCACTTGCTTATTTAATCCAGAAAAAGGGATCGTTTCAAGCAATGAAGCAATATTATAAGTAAGTTTACATTATACTCTTATTAGCAATCGGCAATGACAAGGGGTTGTATCTTCATAGCTAAAAAAACCGGACAAGCAATTCGCTCAAGAAACTGGTGATGTTTTTTACCCAGATCTTTCAATTGTTGAGGACGAGCTTGAAAGAAAAGCCTCCCAGTGCGTTACATAGGATTTAAAATGTTTCAATTGAAATAATGTTTGACATCACGAGACCACCATCACGCTACTGTTTCTTCTTTGGCTGGATTTACGATCAACTCTTCGGAGTTTCGTTGGTTTACATTTTAACACAAAAAAGGATATTTACGGGTGAGGTTCCTGAAATCGTTGCGTAAGTAGGTACACACATTTCAACAAAAATCATTAACCAGAAAAAGATTTGGCTGTGCACACGAACTTTTCCATCTACTAAGTCATTAGTATCTCTGTTGATGTTTGATATTGATTACTATGGCTCGGTGCATCTCTACCTTCCCACTTATATGTATATAAACTCCCATCTCATATTCCATTTCTCACAGCTTTTTTTACAACATTTTCATCATTTTTTTTCTCTTGATATGTGGACTTATTTTTCTAGTGGATCATCAAGGCACATTTATCTTATTGTGAGCAAGAAAATGTTTCAAGAGAAATTGGTATTTTAGAACATCTCTTTTTGGATACTTATTCACTACTCACGACAAGGAGATTCGGCATTATCAGAATGCAATAAGCCAGCAAAAATTCGTTTCATCATAACTGTTCGTTTACTACCACCCAAAATGTCTGTTTGCAGACTTCGACTACACACGTCGACTGTGAAATGATTTCTGCATGAAATATGTTTGGTAAAAACTTATTAGCAGTTATAAACATACTGCGAACTAATACCTTTCTACGCGCAGTCTGTGACCATAAGGTTAGAGGTTGGAATCTCTAAAATAGATTGGGATTGGCATATTGCTCCTTTTTCCTTTTCTTCCTCTGACACTTTGTAAAGAAAAGAGGATCATCACGTCTTAGAAGAACATTTATTTCTAACTTGAGAGATTCACTGAATGAATGAGCTTTTCCTCAGGAATGGAAGTAGAAAAAAGAGGGAATTTGTAAGGTTGTTCGTTCAATCGTCTACTTGTATCGCGTCTAATATACTGTTGCATTGGAGCATGCATTCTGGAAATAAATTGTAGGGCAGCAGCAAGTATTCACTCGCAATAGCAAAGTCGAAATAGCTCCTCGCAGAAGAGAAATGAAACAAGGAGAGAAGTACAGCAAGAGCTTTGCGCGTACCAAAAAGCAGCTGTCCTCTTCACTTAAAATCTTGGATTTTCGGAGTGAAGTGTGCTTAGACATTTTTATTCTTCGAACTTTGCTACAATTGTGATGCCATCGTCATTTGTCATTTTTGTACCCTCTAGCTCGCATAAACGAAAACTGCCTTCTGGATTTTTTTTTTGGAAAATCATGCAATGTCGAACTTGGAATTTACACTTTCTTCACGTACAGCACCAGTACTGTTCAGATAACTAATTGTACAGAGATAATACTTAATTCGTACACACTTGGAGCTATTTCTGGTATGTGAATTGGAGAAAAAATCCTAAAAAAATCACGATTAAGAAAGTGATTGCTTTCGGAGAATGCTACACTTTCAGGCTAATTAGATATCGATGTCCTCATTACTTATTCTTGTAGAGTTTATTGTTTTAAGGACAATATATATTAAACGGCAAATATCGGTTGAGCAATGCAACATAAAGTGAAGTTTTCACTTTCTGCATTCTTGCATTTTTATTATAGGTATAGGCTGAAAAATATTACGTTCATGTATTGTTCGGTGCCATTGTTTATGCATCCAGAATCCAGATAATATATATGTAGTTTTCCTGTTGGTTGTTGTTGGTGGATAGAAAATCTTCTCATTGTTGGGACTGGGACTGACCCTCTTGGAAATTTTTTTATCTGAAGCAAAGTGAAAACACAAGGCACTTTGTTTCTACATTTTATGTAAAAATGTGAAGCAAGTAAAATATTATATTCGTTCAGGTTTACTCAACTCTCAGCATCTCAGCAGAGTTCGTACGTCCATCTTAAATAAGTACGTTACATTCACTCACGCATCGTTGGACTCCAAAAGGGCATGTAATACAACTAATGACCCATTCATAACTTAGCGCACCAATATTTCAAAGCGAGTCCTGACTCATGTGAATTTATTGCTTCTGTTGAAGAGTGAATGTCGGCAACCAGGCGAGTTTTATATACATATGTGAGCTAACATCGTGACACCACTTCAGTAATTCTCATGTGTAGATATTGTGCTACTAAATTGTGTACGCGAGTCCACTAGCATATCAATATTTTCAAAAAGCAAACATTTTATGAAACGCCGCTGGCTGGAATATATTTTTCACAAGCAAGATGATTCATAATTAAAAAGACTATATGAATACTACTTTAAAAAATAATTCTGTCTTTCTTATTCCAAAGAACGCAGCAATTCATAACAATAATGTTCCCGAACGAAATAATCTTGTGTTGCTTGATGGTGTTGAATCAGAAAGCGGAACCTTCCTGACCGTTTGTCCACTTCAATGTCCACTTCAGCAAAATTTACCGGGCAGCTTCTTCTGTGTTAACGTTTTTGAGATATTCGTACATAAAAATACGCTACAAGTACGGTGAAGTTCACCATGCGATCATATAAAAATATCCTAAATGAACTCGTTTTTAGAACTGTCTCAGTCAGCCTCTTGTACAGTCACCTATACATGATGTGTGTTTTTGTTCCTTGTGTTTAAGTCCCCTGGGTGGGCTTTGTTAAACCATTACACTAAATTTATTTCGAAAGGGTCAGTTTTTCCAGCTTTTAGCTTTCAACAATACTCTTCCATGTACTATGATCTCCTACGTGCCTGGCCTTTAGATATTTTTATTTGGGGCTAGTTGATCATCACATCACATTTTTGGAGATTTTGAAGTATATGTTCAAGTTGCTCACTTGTAAACACAAGCACGGGGAAGCTGTCATGAACCAAAAGAAGCAAGATGCGTTATGTATGTGTGTAGTTGCCCTTCTTGGACATTCGTTTGCTCGGTTGGATGGAAAGAATAAAGCTTTCATTCATCTATTCATTCACTCACTACAAGTCATTCATTCACCACCCGTGTCCACAATGAAACCATAAAATATTATTGGATGGTGTTGACGATCATGATGATGTGAGCATTCAATGTAAACGTCAAACACTACGATCGTGATAACTATCTTTTACATTATTTTTTTCGTCATTTTCTCAGTTATGTTATAATGATGGACGACCAGCACAGTAGAATGGACCAAAATGTCATCGTTATTATTTGAAATGTATGCATTGTGTATACTTGTGTATTGCGAACCATTTTAGTATCTTGAATGCCCACACGATATTCAAACACCCTTCACAGATTAAGAAGAACTGTGATGATAACAATCTTATGGATTAAGGATGTACGAAGGCACGATAAACCAATTATTGCACCATTGCACATTTTACTATTCTTCCCTAGAAAATAATCTTACGTTTCCTTAATCACTACTGCCATTTACCATTTAGCAGTGTAAACACTGGAAAAGAGAAGAGAGGTGGTGAAAAATTGTTTTGGTGCTGCATTCAAAGAAAAGTAACAATGGAAGGTTGTCACCACTTTCCTTTTATTTGGGTTTACCTAAATGATTGTAGTCTTTGTGTCTGCCACATTGTTGTATGCATATCATATACTTTAGCTGTCTATTCCATTGTCGCCATTCTTTTGAATACGTGCATTTTACCTTTTTCAGATTTATCGACTGGAAGAATATGAAGTTCGAAAACGATTATTTATTTGTGCACTCAAAAGATATTCATTATACTCTGTACTATTCCTTGAGGGCTTTAGAAAGCTGAAAGATTCAAAATATAACAAAATGAGCGATTTGATTAAACTGTGCACTTTGAGTTAGAAGATGTATAATTGTGTATAAATTATCCTGACGCGTACGTTTATTGGTATTTACTTTACGCATTCACACAAAGTATTAAGGAATTAAACTGTTTCAAGGAATTAGTAAATTCTAAGGAATTCTTAGGGAGCTGCCACTCGCCACCAATTGAGCCATAGTTCATGGTAATAATGTCTAATCCTGCCAACCAGCAGTTGACAAACATTGCATTCCTCCGGTCCATTATTTTCTACAAATAAGTAGTTCCCCTAAGTCTGCGGATCTCATTTATGTGCAACCTCTTAGATCTGATAAACAATTTTGAAATTTTCACGTAACACGTAATTGTGTGTCGTCGAAAAAAAGTCAAGTGTGATGTAACTTTGTAAAACTCATACTCTTTGCACATTATTCCCATGGAACATTAAAATATCGGGAGGATCAACGAGTAAAGGAAATAAGGATGATTATCACTATCGGCATGTGTTTGAAATTTACTGATTTTAACCATCAACAACGGCGAGCGCTCAACAAGACAAGTCAAAGTCAATCGTTCTTGCAAGCTAGGCAGGAAAGGGAGCTCAATCTCTCACTCTCCTCGACTGTCGGTAAATCTGGGGAGTTCCTGTGCGTAAGTCAGGTTATGGTACTTTTGGATGCTAATAAACCGTCGAGGTGAAATGTATTACTACTGCCCCGAGTTTTGGAGACTATTCCCTACAAATATTGTGGGAGCAAGTTAAACTAATAATAGACAAAGGGAAGTAAGACATCAGCACCGCAGAGTAGCGTATGTGCAGCGGAATCTTCTTGTTCCACAGCCGAAAAAAATGATGAATGTTTACAGCTTTTACAACAGTGTTGGTGTGAGTGGAGGGCGTGCATTTCTCAAATAACGGCGATGGGCAATGTTAAAGAGACTGACTGGAAGAAGTGATGATGATGGGGACAGTGATGATGATGACGGTCAGAGTGGTGTTAAACCAAAGTATGACAATTTCACAATAAATATGTGTGGCTTCTTCTATCCCCGCGGATGTTCCGTCTTTACGGCACATCGTGTTCAATCATTTTTAAACGTCACAAAAAGTGTCTGTAAAAAGTTTTTGAAAGTGTCATAAATGTAGTGATTTTGCAACGAGGACATACAGTTTGAAGGATATCGACCGCGTCTAATTGCTTTGAAATTTAGGTGAAGATGACGTTACGGAGATTTCAGGAATATAAAAAGTCAATGAAGTGAATAATTATTCCGAGGAGGATTACAGAAATATAAAGTGTGCTCCGAATGGCGGCAAGCAAAATCAGGAACGTCACGATGCTCGAGAAAACTAGAAAGCATTCTAAATTAACACTGAGAACATCCATTTTGCATATTTTAAGTCTGATCTGACCGACCTTTTTCCTTTACTCTTTTTTTTGCAATTTCACATTCCTGATCCATCCTTTAGCAGGCTTGTAAATTCACTCTGAAAATGCATTTTTATGGCATGCTAAACACGTCCGTTGAACACACCATAAAAATTCAAAATGTGCAGCTGACATCACATCGGATTTTCCGAGGAGACGAAAAGTTTTTCACTCTCCGGTTCTCTTGTTTAAGGCGTCATCACCGTGTTTGGTAGCTCATCCGTGAATATTACAAATTTGGAAAAGGATATTGTAGTACAGACATCACAGTTCGTAGTTGTGTGAGAAAATTTATAAGCTCTGGGCTGTCTTGCATCACACCATCATTATATGGTTTGGTTTATCGGAGACCTGCATTTCCGAATTTCCAAAAATTTTATAAGATGCAATAATAATAATAATAATTTACCTACGCACTTTGTACACAATAATTTCTGATACAACTATAATAATGAACCATGTAACACACTTTTCTTATGAACCTTTGAATCTGATGCTCAACGGACCAACTGATACATATTATACTTTCTCCAATGTGATCATACATTCACTTCTGGAAAGATAGTATAATATTGCATTGGCAAAATAATTAACTTGTAACACAATTTTTAATTTCGTGATAACATTTGTCAAATCAATTAGAGGCTTGTTCATGCCCATCCAGAAGAACTCTCTTATTGCTTGACGAAGTTTCAGCAGAGTGAACGAAGGAGTAGCAGTCCATGGGAGCGAAAACATTGAATAGGGCATCAATATAATATCTATTGTACTCAGTAGTGATAACATACTACCCATAGTAAAGGAGTAGAGTGTTTATCATGCGGTCCTTTCATATCATTTCGCTTCTTTTTGAAGAAACTCGGGAAACTGCCAGAGGCTGGAAGAGAGAATGAAAAGCAATAGCGTGGAATAATCGGAATTGGTTTGTTTTCAAAGACAACACTACTCGTCGGATCTCATTTCATCATTACGTTATTTTAGCTTAAAACGAAGCACATTTCAACTTCCCTAGTTGCTTTCGTCCCTTCAAGTTGTTTCCATTTCGTAGTCATCAAAACAGCTTTCCACTGACTTCAAGAGAAAGGAACGTACACAGTACTACACTACTATAGTAGGATGAACACAGCAAAAATTCTCATAACATTGTATTATTAGCCATTTGGGTAGAATCAAGCTGTGTCTTTTTCGCTAGTGCATGCTCGAGCAAAGACGTGCATGTTGAAAATGACTTAAAGGGTATATGAAAGAAAGGAAATTTGTTTCTCTGTCTTTCTCTCTCCCAACTCTTGTACCTGAATTGCCTTTCATTTCTAAGCACTTAACCCGCGCAAAGCACGACTTCGACAAATAGAAAGTCATTTTCCAATGGTTTGAACAGCAAATTTTAGACCTTGATAAACTAAACTACACAAATTCCAATAAGACGGGAGGGCCAAATTTTGTCATGAGAAAAGCAATTTTGTCTAGCTATCAAGAGGAACATTAACACATTTTGGGTACACTAGTGATTCTCATTCATGTTAAATGTTATAAGTTCGGTTAAGTATAATCTTGCAAACTATATTACTAAATTTAGGTAACTACAAAAACATAGAACGAGCAACGAAAATGTCCTGAAGCCATTACAGGAAAAAGCAATTTAGAGCAGAATATCTGAGCTCAGCAGGCCGTAGTCTTTTGCATTACTTTGTATGGTAATGGATGACTACGAGGAAGTGCTGGGTCAGAAACTAAAGTATAGCAAATGTACGCATGCTTTTGTAACATGTCGTCTTTTGCTCCTCTTGAAAAACTTGCATAACAATTCCTTTAGGTTTACTCAACAAGGTGTTTCATCAAGAATCATGCTGCACAGAAGAACTTATATTGCCGTGGAACGTATAGCCTTGTCCACTACCGTGTCGTATTAACTTGCCCCGAAAAAAATAAATTATTATTGGTCATGGTGATGAATGCTTGATACCCTCCTAGATTCTTTAGTAAGAATCAGTAGTTCTCGGAATGAAATGCAAAATCGAATCAGAACTTTGGCGTTGACGAATTTGAACATAATCTTGGTCCAACGTTCAAGAAAAAGAGCATCAGTACAGATCATCCAAGTATACTCGTTTCAGCTGTTCCATCTGGTCTCATCCCGCACGTCTATCATCTTTCCCCCGTACGAACAGTGATGGTTTGGTAAAGAATTCAGATGATATGATGATGATGCATTATCCAAATAAACAGAGAAAGTTGGGAACGACCGGGGAAGTTATATGGATGGTACATTAAGCATTCTTCATAGGCATATGAACTTGTTCAACGAGATGTGTAGGAATAATACTACTGTACCACTGTTATTTTACGCCCACTAATCCAAATCAGTTTTCACTGTTTTCAACAAATAGTTTACGCTAAATTATAAACACGAGAAACACTCATTTATTTATTTATTTATCTATATGATCAACGGGAAAGAAGGATTAATTTATTTACTTGATTTTGTACATAAAACAATATTTTGACATATGAATTCCCTTCCACACGCCACACGCATTCATGCACGTAGGTAAGTTGAAACCTGCGTAATTTTAAAGGTGTGCTTGTATTCACACACTCAAAAATAGTACAACCTTTTAACAATAATAATAAATACGTAATACATACTCAAAAATGATAATATTATTCTTTACTTATATTACACACACCTTGAACTTCTCGCGGACGTACAAGAACTGTTTTTGTTGATTTACATGGATGTATTGTTTTAGTTTATTTCCCGTTACTTTACACTGTAACATATTATCGCACAAAATACATTGCACATTTATTTGAAATAAAATTCTGTACGCATCTTAAAATTACACTGGCTGTAATACGATAAGATGGAAATAATATAATTCTAATAATGTACACTAATTTAAGGAATGCAAAAAATTCATCGTCGTTACTCTGAAACTTAAACACTTGTAATGATAATGAGCTGCAGGTAGATTATTTTAATAATTTTTTGTTTATTACCGAGCTCGGTCATGATGACCAACGATTTCTGGAGTTTTCTACCGAGTCAAAGTTTCGTATTGATGTCCCTCCGTCAATGTATTTCAGATGGGTAAATACACCAACTGGGGCATTGTGAGTTCTTTTTTGTATATTTTACAACATTACAAAAAATGGAATTAATTTCGTTCTTAGGTTCTAGGTATGCCATCTTATAAATCCTCAACTCTTACAAATATTAATAATAATTACGTGTACAAATATTACAGCAAAACAACAATAGCTATCAAATTCGAATGCGATAATAATGATAGAATGTGCATCAAGTAAGAGGTTACGAAAGCGATATATAAATAGGTACCTATACTGTGATATGGGAAAACAAGTTACATTAGAAGCGACTGGGGGAACTTGTGACAACAGTGAAAGTTTTAATGAACTGATGAGCCACTTTGCCTCTATGTTCTAAAATTATTATTATGATTATTCTGCCCACCATTGCCTACTTAAACACAGTTAATTGTAACACATTTTACCTCTCAATGAAGAGGAGAGGTGAGCGGAGATAACCATCAATATTTGGGTATGGAACACTCGTTGGAGTAATACGACCTGTACGATCCTGTGCTCCGAAACCCGAGATGATGAGAGGAGCTGGATGTTGATGGGCATGGGGAGCCCGCTCCGGCATCAGAAAAAAGTTCAACGGAGGACGAATGCCTATCAAAGGATGGACTGTCATGAAGTGTGTGTTGTTCAATAACTCCGCTGGATGAGTTATTAGCACTCGAGTTTCCGCTGGCTGTTCCACCTGAACTATTTCCAGAATTATTACCACTACCACTGGCATCTCCACTAGTCATGGCGTACCATGTCCGAGAATACTGATCTGCTGCTGCCACCGCAGCTGCCGCGGAACCTGGACCTTGTGACATAGTCATTGCTATATGCGCAGCAGCGGCTGCCGCCGCACTTGGATTTCCTCCTGATAAACAGGTGCTCATTGCCGACACCTGTATATCTTCTTGCTGGAGTCCGTAATGCAAAGGACCTGGACAATATGGCGCAGTTCCTCCATTTCCCGAACCGACACCTGAATACGATGTTGATGAAGGAGTGTGCGCCCGGGAATAATTCATGGGATGGGAAGCTTGGTGGTGATGAGAGTGATGGTGAATATGAGGATGAAGCGGTCCACCACCCTCAACATGACAACCGTTGGAGCCACTACTGCTACCACTTGGGTGAGAATGTGGATGATGATGGTTACCACTATGATGAGGATTGCCAGAAAGAAGTGTCGGACTTTCTCTTGACGTCACAAGACTGTCCACACTGAAGGGATTTACAGTGTGATGGCTTTGTTGTTGATGATGGTGAGGATCCAGTGGACTGTTGCTTACCATCAGACAATGCGAGTTAGGCGTGCTTCCCGGTGACCCATTACTTAGCACAGGAGAAGATATTCCCATTGAAGCCGGTGACATGTTTGAGGGTGACGAGCCTTCCAGATCGACACCACCATTAGAATTGCTTCTCCCACTTCCTCCACCACCACTCGAGGAAGCATTAGAATGCTTGGGATTATGACTTTGTTCATACCGGTCAACGAAGCCTTTTGTTGGTGGTCCACCGGATGAAGAATGCTTGAGAGATGTGGAGGATGCTGATGAGTTGTTCGAAGACCCGGTTGACGACGCACCAGTTGTACCCGACTGGTGCTGGTGACAAGACTCATCGAGTTTCATATCCACCGGCTCCGCTTTTATTACGCTTTTTATGATGCCACTACCACTGGATGTTAGAGGATTGACAGTATTATTATTATTGTTGTTAGCGACTGCAGCTGCTGCAGCGGCGGCGGCTAGTAAAACACTACTGCTACCATTGCCACTGTTGGCACCAGTGTTTCCAGAGCCGATCATTGTTAACACGGACGTGTGATGATGAAGTCGGCTCACTGGATGTTGTTCTTCTACAATGCAAGTAAAAAAAACCCGAAGAATGAAAATCATGATAATAGAGTCGAAATTATGTACGGAGAAGAAATGAGGAAAACCGTGATTTTTTGTGCTCATGTCGAACTGTGACATGTTACATGTGAACTTTTTTTTTTAAAAAAAAAGCAACGGCTCGTTGATGGTCGGTATACAGAATATTTTTACTACTACAGTTATGTTGCCCTAAAATAATAATCTCAGGTTACATTGTTTATGTTGGAACCAAAAGATATCTTTTAAGATGTTTTCATGCCTATGTACATCCTTCTTTTTTCAGCATTTATGTTCTATTTGTTGTGAATGCAAAATGTGCATTCCTAACAAAACACACCAAGCCATAAACAGATCTTTTGTCTCAAGAATGAAGAACTTGAACTTACATGCAGAATTACATGAAAGGCTGAGTATACTTTCGAATTGATGACTTTATGGATGTAAAATATCAATAAGGCCTGATTAATTTGTAATTACCAACTCATTATCGGCATTCACAGAAAATCTATTGAAATATGGCATGACTTGCAAAAGTTTTCATCTCTGGGAGCAAAACCCGGGGATTGATGGTGGTGACATTTTTCTTTGCACAACGATGATACTTACCAGTGACATTTTTCGAGGTCATTGACACGTCTCTGTGAGAATGCTGTTGATGGTGTGACGGATGGTGATGTTGGTGATTAGAAACGTGGTGATCGTGGTGATGATGGTGATCTGCGCCAATGGAGTGTGACGAGTGTGTCAACGCAACTGCCGCAGCAGCAGCTTGGGCCGAAAGTTGTTGCTGCTGCTGATGCGTCGTCGTTTGAATCCTTTTAATTGTCTCTTCTTTCTCTCTCACGACATCCTTCTTTTTGAAACGCCTTCGTCGCCTGAGAATTAGTCGTACTCAAGTTCAACGCAAATTCAATTTCACAGTAGGGTTATTTGATTTTTTCATTCAAGCATTTAAAAAAGCAACCCTTTCAGAAATGTGGAAATTCTTAGATGCCTTATAATAAGTGATTCGTGCTTTAATCTTTTGTCATTTTGTTAAATGAAAGGAATAGAAAATTCCAACATTATGACCTAC
>JAHZNF010001329.1:0-14291 GCA_027744215.1 Troglopedetes dispersus
GTGTAACAACGTTGTGTGCACTAATGTGCATAGCCAAAGAAATAAGGGATCAGAGAAGCGAAGGAACAAGAATCAAAGTACAAAATGCTTCCAAGGAAAAAAGGAGGCACACACACATATCTATACACTCTCGAGGAAGAGGACGAGAAAAATTTGGAGTTAAAGCGGCTGCCAAAAAAATAGGAGGAAAAAAGAGAGAATGCGAATGGGAGTTTAAGTCATTTAATGGAAAATATTTAATGGATCTGAGATGTGAAAAGGTGCACAGCACACACATAAGGAGCAAAGTGGTGGTACCCATTTATGCACACACACTCACATACTGAGAAACATAGGAGAACACTTCCGTTTTATTTTCCAGAGAAGTATTATGGTGCTGTGTGTGTGGCGGTGGTGGCAGTGGTACTCCTACGATTTCTTACCTTCCTCCGCTCCACATTATTTATCTGAAAATTGTGTCCTCTCTTCCAAAGCATTTCCGTCTTTTTTTTTCTCGGAGAGACGTACTCGTACCTCTCTCCTCGATGTCCTCATCCTCATGAATATTCATGCTTTTGACAACTTTTAGTTAAGAATGGGAAAAAAGAGGAGAATGAGAGCTGGTTCCTGAAGAACTGAGTGAATAGATAGATATGTGGGCCTTTTTTTCGGAAGAACCTATCTCACCGTCTCTCCATTTTCTGCTCCGCAGCAGGAATAAACTACTCTAGCTCAGGTTTCTCGTTTCGGAACTGGAAACGGGAAAAGAAGAGATGAGAAGCAGAAAAATATCCTCTCATGCGTTCCACACACACACACACACACACACACCAAGAATATCATATTATGTAGTGTGGTGACGATAGCAGCTTCCAGATAATAACGTTTTTTGTATTCTTGGATGGTGACGATCCGTGAAACAAGCTAGACAAGAGAGTGGGTTGTGTGCACATTTCATTTTTATGAAATAATAATCCTACACAACAAAAGAAAATATTAAACCTGGTGCTCATGGGTTGGTTATCGAACCTTGATTTAGACAAAGTTGAACGTCAAATAAATATTTTTGGTCATTATTCGACCAAAATACTAATCAGATTCTATAATCTCTTTAATTGAACAAGTAGAACCGTGAACTTTTGATGCTTTTAATCTGTCGTAAAAAATATTTTTAGACTTTGTAAATTGTAAATTGGCTCTAGTTCCTTCTAAGATTGTAGTAGGCTCTCCATGACCATAAATCCGGATGGACATCCACAAAAAGCAACAACATTAACAAAAAATCGAAATATTCGTGAACAAACGGTGCCCCATAATAAAATGGTAACAAAATCAAGGAAAGATCACGTTCTGTTTGACATTCCCTCCTCCCATGACTCGCCCTCGTGGATCGTTGCACTCTCATCACGGTTATCGTTTAGCCTTCTCTGTTTAAACAATCAAAATAACGACCACAGGATTCAGTTAGCTTATGCAAAATAAAACGTGATACTCTCGAATAACTATAAAATGAAAATGCTTCTCCAGAAAGGCAACATCTTTATAGTTGTTCCTCTTGCTCTTCCATTTTCTCTAATAAAATGTATCTTTTTAGAATACATGCTCCGAAAAATATTAGAAGGGCAAAGAGCATCACCATCATCATCCCATCCCAGAAACTTGGAATTTCCTCTTCAGAACGAAACAAAATGGATAATAATGGGGAAAAAGCGTTGAATGAATCGTGGCTCTTTCTTAATGGAGGCAAAAATTTCCCTATCTTGTTTGCACAAACTTTTGGATCAAAACTCCTCTCTGTCTCTAGTCTCTCCACTCAGTAGAGACAAAACGGCACCAGGAAAAGAATTGATACCACCACAACAATACATTCCCATGAAAGGAGAAGAGTATCATTTTATACCAAAAATACATTTCCTTAGTTGTTATGTCCATAAAAAAAGAATATACCAGGAAGGAGAAAAAGCCAAAACAGAAGAAAGCAGTTTCCTTCATATCGTCTCCAGAATTGAAAACAAGGAAGGAAGTTATAGAAAAAAGAGCTCCTGGAGAGACTTGTGCACAAGCTGAGATATAAAAAAAGAAAGAAGGAAAACGTTAGCGCTTACAAATAATGATATGAAGTTTTATGAGGGTGTAAAACATAAGGGAATTCATGATGATAAGTAGTGGAGCTCTGCCTCCAAAAAAGTTACTTTTTTCTGGGACCTTGAATGCTCCACCAAAAAATATATACATTATATGTGTTTACCAAAGAAGAGTTCTGAATGAACTGTGATCCGAGCGCTTACCCACGCACACACTATGGCTTCTTTTTTTTGAAGAGCGAAAGAACAAAAAAAAAGTTACTGACAGTTCCTTTTGTTTTTTTATCAACTGTGCTGGGATTTACGACCTCCAATATTGAGTGCTCCACTCCACTCTAGAAAATAAACGTGGAGATCAGAAGATCCACTTCTAAACGAAGCTAGTTTCACTTTCACTTTTCACCCTTTACTATTTTGTTGTGCTGAGATGTTGTTGGTTGGCCCTCCTCTCCTTTCAGTCTCTTTTTTTTCTTCATATTTATGGCCACAGCAGCGAAACACAAGAAACTTGTGTGTCTGTTTTTGCTGGTGGTGAAAAGTTAAGTCAACTTTTTCCTCCGAGACTTTCCTTATTTCGAGATTTTTGAGAACACACGCATGTATCCATCCACCAAAATGATGCTGCTGTCGTCAAGCTTGTCATGGAGCGCTGAGGACAACCAAAAAATATATTTACCACGGAACAGCATCCAAAAACATGTTCCATCTTCCTTTTTTTCCCGGTAGAAAACGGACCCATTACATTTTACGATCAGGATATCAAGAACCCCCAAGACAAGTGGTGCATGGGCGCATCATCGCATCCTTCTCGTGTGTCCTGATCATCCTGAATGAACCAAAAAAAATTTTCCTCTCCTTATCTTTTTTTTTATTTGAGCTTGTGAACCATATCACTCTCTCATCATTATCAACATCCTCGTTCGCATGCTTCTTTTTCCTTTTTTTATTTTTATGGCAGAAGTCAATACTTTTTTACGAAGAAAAGTTTGATAATTATCTGTGCACACATAGTATAAAAGAACATGCCATCCTCCCAGAAAGAAAAAAAACATTATGGAGCAGCAAGCACGGCATATAAGCTCCTCTCAGAAGAAAATAAAACATGTTTGTTCAACTGGAAAGGATAAGAATGGGAAAAAAGGAAGGATGCAGATCTATGTTCACAGAATTCCTCATCCAAGTTTCCTACTCCTTCTTTTTTGTGGAGCAACCAACCATCATAATAATAAGCTAGGTGGTATATCTGAGAAATCAGTGAAGGGAAAATATTCTCAAGAATTTTTTTATCCCAAAAAAATCATCAGCGTCCTTTTGTTCTTATAAAAAAAGTTTTTTTCTCCGTCTTGGGACGCATAAATATATGTGACGCACCATTTTTTTATTCTGTGGAGGATAATAATATTGCTGCTGCTATGCTGCTGTTGTGTGTGTATTTATGTGCGTGTGTTCGCTCACAACAGGGAAAATTGAAAAAGATTCTTATTGAAAACGCCGGTGGTAGTGGTGGCGGTGGTTCTGAGTAAGTAAGCAAAACAAGAAAAAAGAAGAATATAAAAAATTTTGCGTACGTTTATATATGGAGGTGTGTGCACAAAAAATATTTTTTTAGAAAAAAAGTCACTTTTATTCCCTTCCCAAAAAAGGATTCTATACTCAAGATATATCTATAGATATACTATTATGGTGAGAGATTGAAAATACGGTGTGTTGACAAGTGCTTATCCTTATAAACATTTATGCACACATAAAGCTCCCCGTGGGTAACTTTCTATTTTGGGAAGAAAAAAAGAAAGTGCGATAAGAGAAAAAAATGTGATTTGATCGACAAAAGGAAAAATAGAAAGGGACGGAGGAATGTTGTTACAGACAAAGTGGGATTGGGACTCTTGAATGAAATGACCTGATGAAAACTTTTTTTCCTGTCTCCGCTCCTCTCGTCCCATAAACAGGAGCTGTCAGTTGGTGAGATTGTCTTTTCCCATTTTTTCGCTTTCCCAAAACTTCCTTTTTTTTCATAAAAAAACACAAGCTGCTTTCTTTTTCTACTACCTCAATACAAACTACTCGTGTGCTCTTAGCATAAAACTGAAAATTCCGAGAGAGAGGATAAAAACAAGGTGCTTGATAACATTAGCGGCAATATGGAGCAGGAATGCTAAAATAGCACGAGCTGTTGCATACCAGCTTTACTTACTACTACTATGCTTATAGTTGTTCTAGGCACTACACAAGTCTTTTCACTCTTCATCATTTTACCAAAAAAAAATCGTCTGACTTGTTGAGAAAAAAAAGTTTTGAAGGAGGGAAAATCTCTTGTGTGCATGGACTTTTTTTCCTTATATTTTTTGCATATCTCCACTGTAAATTAAAAATATGTATTCATATAAAGACCCAGCCTTACTCCTCTCCATTTTTTGGCTTCACCAATCTTCCTTCCTCCTAAGAATCCTTTCACTTTTCTCCGCCTCCTCGTCAATAGTTTTTTGCGGTTATTACTGTTCGTTAAAAAATATTCCGGCACATAACTTAATTTTATTTTGGATGGAGATGGGCCAGCATAGCTTATACCTTGTTATAATTTTTTTAAAGCCAACAAGTGCATACGTCAATCACTTCCCAAAAAAATTATTTTTTTGTTCCAAGGTTCTACTTAAGTGTACCATTAAAAAATGGCTGCTGATGGAAGGAGAGTGCTCCATAATAAGTTTGAACACATACCCTTAAAACACACGGGAAATATTTTTCTTAAACAAAATAAAAATTTTGTAGATACACTCTTCTGTAGCTGTTTGCTACCCACATCTTGGATTATAGACATACTGAAGAAGTTTGAGTTTGAGAAACGCAAATATTTTCCTTGTTGAAAGGAGCCCGTACTCCACAAGTTGTATCTAGTTTGTTTCAAGAGTGAACCAGTTTTCACCTAAAGCATATAACATTTAAGTAAAGGTACACAACTCATTAGTGTGAACCTTTTAAAAAATTATATAAAGCTTGTGTGTGTTTATCTTTAAAAAAACGCCTCCATCCATTTTTGTTTCCTTAAGTCGTTCAAGTAATCTTGTCCCAGTTTTCTTCGGCATGTTTCTTCATAATAATAATCCTATTCTGGTGGGCTCCATAAATAATTATTTTTTGTGCATTAGGACCTTAGTTGTTGAAACATATGTTAATGTATTAATGAGTGCACTCTTTAGCCTCCAGGTAATGGAGTGGGGCTCTAATAAAGAGGTACGTGTACGTATATAAATTTACATAATATGAATGTTGCACGTGTTTTCAACTACTTAGTAGCTCACATTATCCCAAAAAAACAAAATTCACAACAAGAAACTTTTTTTCTTCTTCTTTTCACTTCCTCCAGCTCCATTTTGCATACGAGAAAAAAGGTAAAAAAAAGTTTGTTCATGTGTGCAAATTAAGTGTGCAAGAGAAAATATATGGTACGCACTGTTGTGAAGTCTCTGGCTCTATAACTCAATTTAAAATTTTGTGTGTGTGAGTGTGTGCACACATCCTCCTAAAAATAGACGCAGATGCTCCACGTTCTCAGAAGAAAGGAGGAGGAGGAGGCAAGCTTATTAATGTATATTGTGTGCAATATTCGTAACTGTTTTTAGTTTGTTTCGTGCATGAAAAAGTTCGATTAATTCCTTCATTTAATGTTCAAACAAAAGTCGGAGACAAGAAAGTTGTTTTTATAAAAAAAACTTTTTCTGCTCTTTTTTTCTATTCTATGCTGTTGTAAAAATAGTGGAAGCAGTGAGTTTAAAGCTATTGCTATTTTTTATTTTTTATCTATGATTATGTTCCCAGCAAAGTTTCACGAGAAGGCTAAAGTTTTTTTCAAGTTTTTTATATTTTTTATGCGAACTTTGCCTCTCTATTTTTGTTCTCTCCCTTTTTAATGTTGCATTCTCAGTTTGCCCGTTTTTTTCATGGCTATAATTTTCTGTGTTTGGCTCTTTTTATTTCCATTTATTGCTCAACTTGAAACAAAAAAATCTGGCTTGGTTGGATTGGCATCTGATGAAATGGGCTCATTAACAGCAACAAATTACGGTCTAATGGCTACAATATTGAGTTCGTATGTTTGAGATTATAAATCATTTAAAGGGAAAATGGCACTGGAAAGGAGAACGAGCCTGTTGTTCTTTCCTTTCCTCTCCTGTGCCTCCATTCATTGTCATTGTGTGCAAAAAAAACGGGGCTTGGCCTTTCCTCACTCTCACTCTGGCAATAATATAAAAGAATATTGCCTCCTCCTTGCTCCAAAAAAATTTGTTTTGCTCCTTTTTTCCTCGAAAACAAAAAAATTATATTTTGCGCCAGTTCTCGTGTTTTTATTTGTTTCGCTTTTGCCTAGCAAAAAATATAATTCGTGATTTCATGTGTGTGTGCATGCGTCTCACTTGGTTTTTAAGCACCACTTAATTTTCCCAAATATGCACGATGATCAAGTATAATGGAGGGAAATGGCCATAACCGGAGTGACTATTATGGTGCAACATTGTATGATAACCAAATAAAAAAATGTTCGAAGCGCTCCTCCGCTGGTCCTCCTTTTCGAGAGGTTGTACGCTTTTTTGGCTTTACTCAAAAACATTACATTTTATTTTATACTTCCGCCCTTTCCTGTTTACTTCAAATTGTGTGCACAACCATATTCTTTTTTGTAAACACACTCACAAAGTAATAACAACGCTCCTCCTGATATTCATGAACAAGATGAGGCTTTGCTAATGAAATCAACTTTTCCGAGTAAAACGGATATTGTTATATTTTTTGAGGATGATTCCACGAAACAAGCTGCTGCTGCCGTTGTTGCTCCGTGTTTTTTTATGTAATCACTAAATATGATAATATTGCTGGAAGAGATTGCTATACAAAAGTTGTGCTACAATAAGTTGCCCGTGTTTTCCCTAATAAAATGGTACTTAATTTGCATTAATTCACGTCCTGTGTGCTCCATCCACCGATACACGTTCCATAATATATTTTCCAGCGGTTCTTAAAAAAACAAAATTCACCCTGTAAAATGGGAAACATGTGGCTTATCTTCTCCAAAAAATATTATAGACGCATAAAATGGGAGGTACAAGGTAGCTTGCATCACTTGAAAAAAAATATTTAAGCCGTATTATTAGATGCTTCTATCCAAAAAGCAAATCTTGAGGAGAGAATGATAAGCCCAACTGTGCAAAACATAATAAAGCACAAGAAGCATCATTTATTTATTTTTTTGGAAAAGTGTCCCCAAGAATATAAATTCCTAGTTTTCGGAGAAAAAAAGTATCTTTTCTCCCTTGATAACCATCCATTTACAACAATCTTTTTGCCAGGTCTAAAAAAGAATTATGAAACAGATGTGGTGGTCCATTACATTTGAGACAATCTATATTCCAGAATCTCCCCGCTCGGATGTTGTTAACCGGAGGAGCTGGAGTGTTGGAAAAATGTCTTCCCTGCGGACGACCGTGAATGAGTTGCCGGACAGCCGTCAGATTTCTTGGGAAGATCATTCTACGATGGCTCCTTCCTCCTTCTCATCCTATTACAACTTTATGGACACCAATAAACTGAAAGCTGAGGAGGAGGGGGAGCGGCGGGCAGGCAGTTCACTTCTCAAAAATAAAGTTGAGGAGGATTTCGAAGAAGAGGAATTTAGCTCGAGGAAGAGAAGTAAGGATGGTGGTGGTGAGCAGCAGCAACAACACTCCCTGAATTTAGAAATGTCTGACCAAGCATCAGCCGGAGCTGGAGCAGCTTCATCACTCCCATCATCTTCATTTTATTATGGACACACTGGCTCGCAGCAGGAGGAACGTGGTAGTAACGACTTCTACGATGAGCTTGAAACGTCTGCAACTTTCCAGGAAATTTTTGGCCCTTCCGCTGCACAAAATCTGGGCTGGAAATCGTCACTTGTGAGCAACCAGCAAAAGCCAGAGATTGGGAGAAAGAAGCTCAACGACCGCTCCACCAAACTTTCTAATGGTCACTGGGATGAGGCTGTCAGGAAAGGCTCATCTTTCCCGACGACGGGTCAGAATGATGGAGCAGCAAGTTTTGTTGCTGGGAATCTAGCTCCAGGAAACTCTCACCAGCAGACGGAGCGAACAAGTTCAGATAAGACCGGAGAAGAACACACAAGACATAATGTTTGTTCGCCGCAGGACTATGAAATTCTCAAGGTACGTGAACTGAGTTACGATATTAATTTCGGGCCATGTAACATACAAATTAGCAGCTCAAATCGCTCCGAGCACAAATGAACAAGAAAAAAAAGAAAAAAATATGTGAGTGTGTGTGTGTGCGTTAAAGTGTGGGTATAAATGCTCCACTTAATATAATTATTTTTCCCCGAGTTTTCTTTTAACATTTCTTTTTTGCCTCAAGTTTTTTTTTGTTCTCGTGAACAAGTTTTTTTCTTTACCCATTTCATTCGTTCCTTTTTAAATATGAAGCTGGTAGGGATGGTGGTGGTAGTAGTGGTAAATACAATTTTATTTCGGAGAAAAAAAAGTTCAAACTCTTTTCTTTTTGCTCGTCGGGCTTTTCATTTTCGATTCAATGAAAAAATAAAACTTGTTCCGTCCGATTTCCTATTTCTCTCAAGCTTCACAGCGTCCTTTCTTCCTTTCTTTCTTTTTTCCTTGTTCCCGTTTTTTCTCTTGAAGGGGCTTTTCACTTTTGACAACTTTGAGTGGAGCATGCACACAAGAGCATGCCAGATCATCGTGAACTACTACTTCTACTACTACTATGCCGAGAACACATGACCATGGAAGATTCCCAACTTCTTTTACTGGAAACATGCAATAATTTTTCCATCTCCAATTTTTTTCCTCGCTTAAATATATATTAATGCACACTTGAGCTTATCTTCTACAAAATGGAGGCTTCTACCAGATTTCTTCTTTTTTTCAAAAGAAAAAAGAAACAAAAAAATTTCGTGCTTATCATGTGGACAAAAAAGGAGGAAATGTATCCATATAATATGTTATCATGGATGACTGCCTTTTTACGTTTCTGGTTGACTTTTTCGTTTCGCGTGTGTAACAACTTATCATTTTCTGCTTCTATTTTTTGGCAATGATACTCCTCTGCACACATAATTTCTGGAAGGCATTAAGAGTTTGCCTTTTTTTGTTGGAGGTTAGGTTGCGTGTGCACCGCCATAATTTTTATGGGGGACACTTAACAAATAGTAGTTTATATATTTTTGCAAGCAGCAAGAGATGATATCATTTTACCACTAGAAAAAATATAGATAACCTGTTTTCTTTTTTTGCACAAAAGAGCTTTTTTCTTGCTTCACTGATCACTCCCCACATTTCACGACAGCGGAAAAAGATTCCTCTCCGAAAATTTATTGTTTTATGAGTGCTGTGTGGAACTGGAGTTGAGAAGGGACTTGAAACATAAATAAATATACTTTTTTGGCAAAAAATAAAAGCTAGTGTGTGTGTGTGTCGAGGAGTGCATGTTTCATGTTTTTCCTCATTTTCAAAAAAGAGAGAACAATCTTAAAATGGCACTCAACCACATGAGGCATAAAATGAATGACGGGCATGATGAAGAGGAGAGCCCACTCAAGTCACACAACAAAAAATAGAAAGATAATAGTTGTTCGTGTGGTATTCTGTGAGTAGTGGAGCACAAGGAAGCTAGCTCCCTTTTATTTTATATTATCACCGGAAGCTCCTCCATTTCATTTGGAAAGAGCCAAAATAAAAGAGAGCAGATGGAGGAATGATAATGGTGGTCATAATAAACGCGCAAAAATTCACACATTTCAAAAAGGAAGCCTCTCTCTCACATAAAAGTGCCATTCTTTTTTTTTCAAAATGTGTTGAGAGAAAAAAAGAGAAAAGAGCCTTTCTCGGTTATCATCACGAAAACACACACACAACAACAGAACAAGAAAGAGGCATTTTATGGAGCAGAATGGAGAAAAGGAGGGATATGATCATCAAAAATAATAAAAATAATCATGAACACGCTCTACCAGTCATCATCATATCATATCATAGTAGAGAGAGACAAGGAGCAAAGGATAAAAAAAAGTATCTTCATTTAATGGACAACAAAGTGAACGGAAAAGTTTTTCATAATCCTCAACTCTCACTTTTATTTTTTTGGTTCTCCAGTTTATTATTATTATTATTGCACAGGGTGAACTATTCCAGTATGACATGGGGAAGTTAATGAAGCAGATCGAGTTGATGACATCTGTCTCAAATGAGCTTCCTGAAAATACTGCTGATGGTGCTCGATATGCCAGGAATGTTCCCTGGAGCGATAAGACGATGATCGCCACTTCATCCCCGGACACGTTGTCCTCACCACCACCACCTCCGTGGTTAACTAATGTGGAGGGTGATGGACCGGAAGCTGATAAAGACAATTTACTTCGGAGCATATTCACTCTGTTGGATCGGAATCGGGACAGCATCCTGGAATATGTGGAGCTGTACAAAGTAAGCTTATCAGAATATGTGTGAATAAAAAAATAAATATATATCATCATATTTTAGGACACAAATGTATACCGAAACATAAAAATGTCGAGGTATACGTATGTCACTTCTGTTTTTTGTGCTCCAGATAAGTGTTCCAGTAAAAATAATGTAGGTAACACTCCATTTGCTCGGCAAACAATTTTTTCGCATTATATTTTCTTCGAAGAGAAAAGAGAAAAAACTTATCAAATTATAGTGGCGCTCTCTCTAACAAAGACAGGAGGAGTATCATGTTTCCACACATACTTATCCAAAACTTGCTACATATAATGATAATGTGAAGGGCAACGAGACGTGCTCAAGACAAAGCACCAACAATTTCCTCGCATTATCTTGATCATCATCATCATGATCATGTCGACTAGAATGATGAGAGAGAGAGAGAACCTCTGAGGAGCGAAGATGGAGATTACCCCGCCGGGTTTTTTTCTCTTCTGTGCTCACACTAAATCTATTTATTTTTATTTTGGTGGCAGCCAGCAGAGCACTATTATTGTTTCGAGTTTGAAAAAAAAGAAAAAAATTTGCGGGATATCAAATTAGATACTTTTCTAGTCTAGTCGAGCCGACCTACTAAAAAAAGAAAGGAAAAAGTGGATAACAGTTTAGCAAAGTTTTTTTTTGGGGAAAAGTTTATTTTTTTGGGGCCCACACACAAGTGAATATATATTATGGACACATTTTATTATTGTTTCACCAGTCCCTCATTTCCCAGGGAGAATAATAGCCCAGACTTTGAGAGAAGAAGAAGAAGAATAAAGTAACTAAAAAAATTTAGTTTATTTTTGCACACACAGAAGAGAAGAGCTTTGATGAAGCCTCGCGAAAAAAAGTAAACAATAAATAGACTCGGTTGAGTAAGTGCAAAGTGGATGCATACATGCATAACATTAAATTGGCTGTCTTCACTCAAAGGAAAACGATAACGCATCATCAGATAATAGAGAAAGTAGCACTGAAACCATTTACATACACATTAGAGGAGAAAATGGAGGCGGTTGATTAGATCCAGGAAAAAATAGATAACATGGCAAGAAAAAAAACACATTCCGGAGGCATTATTATTCGCTTTAGTGAGTACGTTTTTTTGTTGGGTGCACGCCTTCCGCCCTGTTTTGCATTGCAAAAATCTACCAAAAAAATGGACTGTTAATAGTGACAGTTACGGTTATTGCGTTGGAGTCGATGGCGGATAACACTGCTCCATAAAATAGGTAGGCTTGTATTTATTTGCACACACAAGAAATGGTGGTGGTGCAATGATTTTCCCGTTTTCACGAGGTGAACCAATTTTTTTCTAAAAAGACACAATAGGGGCAAAAAATAGTGGCTTTATCGGGGAGGTATATTTGATAAGGGATATTATGGACACGCGTATAAAAATGGACACATTAGGAAAATGGGGAAACATGAAAGGGAACATTTATAGGAAAAGACATAATACCGATTAGTCTCGTGTCCACAGATTAGTATCATTTATACCTCCCGTCGCTATTCGTTCGTAGTTTTTTTTCAAATGGAGCACACTAAAATGCGAACCATTTTTGGCTTCACATTCTCCTCTTTACCTTTTATTCATTTTGGTATTTTCCGCTCAACAAAAGGAAAATTTTTTTCTTTGATTTTTTTTGTGAACAAGGCCGAACTGGAGAATGGATTGGATTTGGGAAGTGGAAAAAAGACAGGCTGCCAGTTTCGGGATTTCCTCCTTTTCGATGACACCGATCATGATGGCCAGCTCCATGTGAACGAATTCTTCTCCAGCTTTAGCCACTTTTATGGTGAGCTTTTGCAGATTGAACATGAGAAAAAAATTGAATTGAAACCAGGTCAGCCTGGTAGCCTCAATTTATCACGGTCTCTCTCTTTATTTTTTGGAGGGCTCTCCTTTAAAAAAATGGATTTAATGCACAAAATTTTTTTCTCACATGCTTATCTCTCTTGTATTCCTCCAGACATTACCATGATCTCTCTAGATAAGGCTTTGGAAACAAAGTATAGCCGAGTTACAGAAGGTGAGGGGATCCTGCTCAAATGCGACATTACCGGAAGCCCGCCTCCATATATTCAGTGGAAAAGGTATGGGACCGAGGTGTCTCAGATGGTTGGGTCGGGAATGAAGAGCAACATTGACGGAACCCTTTCCCTGACAAATGTGCACATGACCCATGCCGGACATTATTCCTGCCAGTCGCCCCGAAATCCTGAGGTTGTGCAAACTCATGTGCTGCTCGTGGAAAGTGAGTGAGGATAAGTTTGTTTTGTCTGATAACACAGATAGATATTATTTTTTACCCATGTTTGCATAAGTAATTTTATGTGACACAGAAAAAAATGTGTTCCATATTTCCTGTGTGCGCATAAATATGCATGCTAGTATGTATGATTAGAAAATAAAAAGAATGTTTTCCCATTTTTTATTATTATCTTGTGTCCACAAAAAACGGTTATTGTGTTTACTTCCATTTTATTACTTTTTTCATGTAGCCCAACCTTACGTTCACATTACCCCGAAGGCGAGTTGGAAGCGGCCTGGTGAAGATCTGCTTCTCATCTGCCACCTCATCCTTCCCATCATAGATGAGTCTGAATTGGAAGACTCCGCTGCTCCAAATACGCGATCCTCCTTCATTTCAGGAACAACAAAGGAGGATCCCTCGGGAGACGAAATCAGCTGGACCTGGCTATTCAATGGGATTCCTTTGCGGGAGCTGCCAAGATCAGATAGTGGGAATAATAGTGTCTCCTCTGTGCACAATAATCATAACAGTAAATACATTTTTGAAAACTCTTCAGCGAGCCACGGCGGAGGAGGAGGATCAGGAATCAGTCGGCTTCGAATCCAGGAGATTTACTTCCAGGACATGGGATCCTACTCTTGTCACGCGGAGAACCAAGCTGGGATTGGCAGCGCCACAGCATCCCTCGTTGTTATTGATCCCAACTCTAAGCCAGGTTTGCTCCAAAAATGATAAGTGCAGGATAGTTTTTTTTGTTGACAACAAGAAAAAGATGAGAAAAAAATCCTTCTTTTGTGGCAAAATGTGATATTTATGGGGACGGTGAAGAGTAAACACATGAGAGATTTCGATAAGGTGGCGATGACGTTATAATCATGATAACCACATTGTAGAAACTATTTCAATCTTTGTTTGTGCTACATCCCAGTACCATTAAAAATGACAAGAGTGGCCGTACAAGTTTTTTTAAAATGTTGTTGACTAAAATTTTGTGTGTTTTGTTGCGCAAAAATATAATGTGTGTGTTGTTTTCTTTGTTTACTTTCTCCTTTCTCTCGGTCGGTCGCTACCATTATTTTCCATCCTTTTCATAAAAAAACTGTTATCATCTCTACCAACGGACGGAAACAGAGCTGCAAGCTTTGCACAGCCTGAACTCAAAGCAGCTTCTCGTGTTTCATCGCAACGGGCTCGCGAGCTACAGCGCGGAGCATTGTGGCTGGCTGTGGGAAATATTTGGGGACGATGTGGTCCAATATTTCAAAGAAAGGGATGGAGCAGCGGTGAGTCTCAAAATATAAAAGAATGCTTACCCTATTTTATGGCTCGACAATCAAATAAAAATGAATAACAAAGACACAAAATGTTATAATTAAAATATTTTCTTTGTAATTATTGCCATTTTCTCAACAAGTTACGCGCACACTGTTGTGACAATAATGGGGAATGTTGGTACTAACATC
>JAHZNF010001330.1:0-19725 GCA_027744215.1 Troglopedetes dispersus
TCAGCGTTCCAGAGGTTGGATGCCATTTCGGCTCCAGAACTCCCAAACTGTGACCGGTGACGTATTAAGTGGTGATGAAGATTAGTTAAAGCACAGTGGCTCTGAGCACGCGTCGGGTGGCGGTCTAGAATCATGGAATTTTTTAAAAAATCATGACTAGATCGAACACTCGACTCACGCTCTAGCTTCATTTTTCAACCCAAATCACTAATCAATACTGAAAGCCGTCATGATTTTAACTGGCCTGCCAACCACTGCCCTGGTAAAGCTATTGAACATGAGAAAAGGTATGTGAAGTTGTCATTGAAATTTTTCCACTCGTAAAACAATTCGTAGAATTTTATTTCTCCCATTGTCTATTGTCTCTTGTCTGCGCCTACGGTACGAATTACTCAGAATTTCATGATTGACCCACTTTTCTTTCGAGACGTGCTTATTTGTATTACTTGACAAAATTTTATCGCATAATATAATGTGCCCATCCGGCACCAAAAAAAATGCTCTACATGTTGACACCATAATAAACATGTTCAGATTTTGCATTTCTAGCATGATGAAATCATCACAGACAAAGCATAAAAAGATCTGCATGGAAATTAATTTGATGCTTCCGTCAAGATAAGCGCATGTTTGACTTTTTTCAGCAGGTATTCTTATGCCGTGTCAGTCAGTTACTTCCCTCGAAGCATAATTTCCATCACCACCAAGCCTCTTTTTCTATTCCATTCTTCCTGTCTTCCTTATTTCGGTGAGTTCGAGATTTTTTTGCTGGGTTTGAGTTTGCAGTTCAAGAAAAGATTCACATTCATACGTGGCACACATAAGCCATTGCTGTGAATATATCTTGCACTGGCTTCAGTGACCAGGTAAAGCAAAGCAAGCGTAAAAAAGCGTTTATATGTTTTTGACTTTTTTTGTTGAGCACATTATGCAGAAACGGACAGTGAGATGCCGCACCCATCACTAGACATGGGGATACTCAATGAGCCAATCACGACCACTTTGCTGCGGCATGTGGACGAGGTAAAAGGAACCAGTCATACTCAACCAACCACAAGGGGAAGCTGATAAAAGCGTAATAGCTCCGTTCACCAGCATACCTGTACGTATGCTCAGTCAAATGAAGAGAAAAAAAAATCATGTGTGTAATTGAACAACTATGAACGAGAGCCAACCATCATCATAAAGTAGGGAAATCCACCCTCTTTAGCATCTTCTCCGCCACTATACTGCCGTTTCACTACCCAAAAGTCCATGTTACATAATTATGGCCCTTTTCATGCTCGCAATTGTTGAGTTTTTTTTTCTCTCTCTCAAATACTTAGAGTCGACCTGCCCGTGCAACGTAACACTCTTCACCAGTAGGAAAAAATGTATATAAATGAATGCTGATAATGTAATACATACATAATTGCTCTAACAATGCTTTTTGAAAGAAATCTTACGTATAAAAAATACTAAACTATTTATGTGAACCAGGTACGCGCAAGAAATAGAGTCGCTGGCAACGGACACCACCACCACCGCCACCAACAATACCGCAAGCATAAAAAGGAAAATGTACGGAACGAGGCAGGTAAGTTGTTGCAAGCTTTCGAGAGAGAGAACCTTTTCCTCCTGACTTGCTTTTAATAGTTACTTGACGCTCCAAGCTGGTCAGTAAATAATGCCAGTTATAATATTATCCATAATGACACAGCGGCAACTTCTCCACAAAAAATGCATTGGTGCACCATCATCAATGATATTACGTCGGTCAGAAATAATTATATTTTAAAGGGAACACAAACTTGTGAGAATGGAGGTGGTCGTGTGGTTTTGGAAGGAAGCTGAAAAGGCAGCACCTTCAGCAAAAAACAATATACTTTGTTCTTGATATCATTACTGTTCTCCGCACCCTCTTGATATGTAGATGTCTTTTGGCGTGGTAGAGGACGAGAAGATGTCCCATATTATCCCCTTTGTTCTTGAACCTTGGACCTATATTCAACTTCATTCACATAGACGAATTAAGCATTGTTGCAAAAAGTCGGTTAACATTTATTTGCATATTTTTATTTCAGCTCATCAAACAAATTGGACTTCATGACATGTCAATTTTTTTCTGTCTTGTGGTAGTCTTGGTCAGTTTGAATATATCAAGTAAAGAAGTATTCCAGTGCGTTACACTTTCATGCATTACTAATAACCATTAAAAATATTTGTGTATTTTTTACGCTTCCAGAAAGTGTCATGTCGCAAACAAAGTTGGATTAGTTGAGGGCCCTTCCCTCGCAACGTAAACAATACGAAAGTGATGACTGATTAATTGATCCGGTGTCTCAGACGCAGAAGCGAGTTAGCAAAATTTGTCATGCTTTCTTCATTTCATCAAATTACATGACTTTCGCATAAATCGTTTTCCGTATTGTTGCAACATAATCTAATTTCGGCAACCACTGTAAACGTTGTGGATGACATCACGTAGTTTTGTTTTTTTTGTAAATTCTTCAAATATACTAATACTGTACTTAATTTTTAAGTTATCATTTAAGTTCTGCTGATAAATTTTTGTTAACTATTGCGACTACAGATAATTTGACTGACTTGAGCAAAAAAATTATACAATTACCAAGTCTATAAAGAAAATATCTAAATTAGTCTTGACAATTTAATTGCCAGGTGCCATCCTAAATACTATAACGAGCAGGTTACTATTGCCATTTAGAGACATGGCTTTCAAGTCGCATTCATATCACATCCGCATCGCATTAATGGCAGTACACTCGGTTGTAGTAACGAGAAACCGAGCGCTGTTGCCTCCAACCAACGTCACGCGTCACCTATCCCTTGGAATCGCATCCGCAGTTGGCATACTTGGCATCAGCTCAGTTTATTGCCATGTTTTTGTTGCCCATTTTATTGGTAAAGTGCATCTTCTGAAGGGATTCTCATGTTCTCACTTCCTAAAGAACCCCAAAAGGGTCTCTCTCCATCGTTTCTTTCTGTTCATTCATTACATTTTACTACAACCAGAAACGACACAGAAAATGATGGAAAAGCCTCACTTACCATCTTTCTCACGCTTCGAGGAATTTACTATCTTGTAATCACAAACACACGAAATTACCGGATGACAATGGTTTATTTATTGCAGTGTAATAATGTGCAACATTTTCACACAATTTATTAACTACAGATTGACTTTTTCATGTAATGACATTCTCATCATGAGACTCGTTTTCTTGAGTTCACTCACAATCGCAAAAGTTGGTGACGTATTTCCATAAGAGTGATCATATATATTTCCTTTGTCGACTCCTACAAGAAAGCTGAAGTCGATGAATCATTCATGAATGTCGTTATTGGCAAATGGTTATGAAGTTGGAGCAAGCAGAGCAATGGAAACTTGTATGGCTCCTCAATTCTACAAATATCTCATGGTCTGATCTAGCCGACTGAAGAAGCCAATATGGAACATTATTGGTGATATTTTATATGCAATGAGTACCCAAAAATCTGCCGACATATATATGTCATTCAGTTAATAACGGAATTAGGCAAATTTTGTTTACGTTTTTTTGGAGTGCAGACAGCATTTGGCGGCTTGGTTTAGAGACAGTAGGTTATTAGTAAGCAATGATGAATGATTTTACTTGCTTTGAGGTTCCTCCGATATCAGACGTCAAATCTGGCAAAATTACCATGCTCCTGCTTGCTCAAATGCAAATCTCTTGGTCACTGGTAAACTTACGTCTACTGATTTTTTTGGAGAGTAAATTGGTAAAAAATAACGTCATATGAAGTCAACCGCGTTCTTTAGATTTATGCATCATAATGCAGAAATGTCATTAATTTCTAGCATTAGGAATATATTGTATAGGAAGTTACTATAAAACTTATATTTTAAGTTTTGCATGCTGGGATGTGCTAACAGGACATTTTGACAAAACATATTAGTAATAAACGAGATGATATTCCTTAATATTAATCGCAGTCATTAAGTTCAAAGCAGTGTGACCTTAATTTGCTTGTACTGGAAATTATTGTTGAAATACATGTAAGACTGATAAACAATAATGTAAAGCAAAACTGTCCTAATTTAGCGCAGCAATTCTATGCTGATTTATTTAAGGATTTTATCACAAAAGACTGACGATGTAGGTTATAGGTAGTACTTCTCATGAAAAGCGCTAATCTTCACTTATCCTTATTCGCCATGCAAATTATCACGCAATTGTGTCATGGAACCGAATCGTGATAGTAAGATGCAAGTGAATTTTTTCAATTTAATTTCAGATGAACTCTTACGGACTCCCAAGTTGACCTCATTTTTAACCTAGATTCTCTTAAGTAAATTTCCAAGAATGCTACTAAATATGCGAATTTTGCTATTTATGGTGCGGCCATTTTGTTCCAAGAAACGTTTCGAGTGGCCTAAAAAATAAGACTGTTATTTTCCATGATTTCATAAATCTAAAAAAGGACCAGCTCAAACATGCTGGTCGGATTCTTTGACGTTATTTTTTTTGTCAAAAACGTATTAATATACCACTCCTGTGGTTTCACTTCTTCAAATTTTTCAGCAGCCGTCAACCGTTCTTGAATTACGTTTTGCACCCTGTTCACTTTTTTTTGCATTTTTAAAACAACAAATGATTCTCTTGCAAAAAATGGACAAAAAGGAATGGCACTCGTTGTTACGGCGCATTATAAATCATCATTAGTTTGTTAAGATTCTTACTCGGTAACTTTATGTTGATGGCCAACTTGACAACTTCGTCACTAGAAATTATGAACTGTTTTTGTGCACTGTGGACAGAATAATATCTACGTGGTTACTGTAGTGAGTTAAGAAAAACAAAATATTTTTGTCATCAACTCCCATTTTGCAGCCATTAGTTAACTGCGTAACCATACCCTGCTGGTATCGAAGGATAACTTTTACATTTTGGTACATCATACATTTTAATGCCCACAAGAAGCGATGGCTTTCTTGTCTCGCTTTAATTCTTTTGATCTGCCCGACAGCCCCAAACTGCAAGTGAACAGTTCAGAGAGTTTTGTTTAGAACAAAAAGCAGGGAAACTGTACCCGTTCAATCATGTTGCAAGCCTACCACGTACGTAAGATATTAACACCACTGTTTAGCTCAAAAGCTCAGACAATGCAAATACAAAATATCTGATGAAAACACTATATATGTATGTAGCTCCAAACATGCACCCAAAATTTACGAAAAAATGTTTTAACCAAATCTGTGCATGCTGCACAAATTCAATGATTTTATAGATTCAATATAAAAAATGTGCTATCTTCGTGTCCACAAGTAGTTGGAGTATTTTTATTGTAGTATAGTGATGCGATCAAAATAGATAAAATTAAATATGGTGAAAAGATTGCATCGGATCTCTAGAAGAGAATTTATGATGACAGCGGCATTTTTCTTTCTATTTGAAAAAAAATTGAAATCAAGTATGTATCACACAACATCATCTTAGGGGATATTTTTTTTTTGCTAAAGGGTCGTATCGTGAGACAATGGAAACAAACCATAATATTTAATTCTTTCAGTTCAAAGGTAAAGCAAACAGAGCTCAAGGGTTATAAAACATTACGTTATTTATTGTTCACGCTAAAGGAAACAGGTACTTTATTGAAGAAAGACTAAAATCCCATAAAGACTACAAAACAATTGTAGGTGTTATTGTCCACATAATATGCAAAAAGTATTTGAGCACTGCTAAAATTACCACAAGGTTGGGAAATACAGGTAGAATTGTAAAATGTGTGAAATTGGGGATCTGAAGCCGTGAGACGCGAATTGTGCATGTCGGATTGGCGGAAGGTGTAAACTTTTAATCAGGAGTAAATATCTTTTGGTACTTTCTCAGGTTCACTATACCCCATCAGTCCTTTGTCTTTACCGGTATTTTGAGGTGAAAAGGAGCGTGGAAGGGATGGTAAAAAATTCTGAAAGATTCACCAGAGTGTACTACTACTATTTTGCACATTTTTGTTTTGCAGTTGTAAATAAGGTTGAAACACGAATTTGCCAGGTACATCAATTTAAGGTGAGATTTATTAACGACAGTGTCCACCCTTTTTTCATATGTTGACGCCCAATTCAATTACCAAGTGGTACTTTTCAAACAAGACTAACTCTTCAGTTACTCATTTAGCATCTCACGTTGTCACCTTAATACGCTGGTGACCCCCAAGGGGCGTGAAAAATTTCGCAACTTGTGCTCACTCAAAAGAAAGATTCGGCTGGGAAGGCAAAAGGGATTCAAATTTTCTTTTTAACAAAGCAAATCAACGAAGAATAGAGGAGGATGACTCATTACAATAATGATGATGAATTAGGGTTAGGTGAGATTGGGAGACGTGCACACAGAGAAGAACTTTGGAAGAAGAAGAGAATAACGATTCATAATGATTATGACTGACGAATTCTTCGTCAATGATTATTATTTAAAGGCTGTTGTGCTTTCTGCTCACCGCGTTTTCATCATCCATCTCCGTACATGCATGTGTATAGGGATTGAGAAGACGCGTTCTATTTTCTTTCCGTCGAATCACGTCGAGCAATTGTGTTCCCACTTGTTGCACCACCGCCACCAAACATTTTATCAAGCTAATCTTGAAGAGAGTGTAACAAAGGCGTAGCGAGAGCAGCTCTCACAAACACTTCTCCGTGTTGCGTTCCCCTTTGTACTCGGGGGCTCATCGTGACAAACAAGGTTTTGAAAAGGGCAGTCAAAACAAGAATGAAACTTACAATTTTTTTTTCTTTTTAGCTGCATCTGTTAAAAAAAGTGAGTTTGGCAGGAGTGTGGTCAACTCACAAAGCATTATCAATCAACAAATAGTGAAAAAAAAACTATCGCTATATAATATTTTGACTTCTTGTATTTATGAAATAAAAATTCTTATTAAAACATTGTAGCACAAACATGCTTACTGCCCACTTTGTTAATTTTTTAGGAAAAAAATTATTCCAAAAGATGCACAAAACAACATGGTCCTCAGCTTGATGCTTTTTTTCCTTTTCTTCTTTTCTAAATGGTTTTGCTATTGCAATAGTAGCCCGAAAAGCCAAAGGATAATCATAATATTATTATCCCGAAATGTAGTATTAGTTGCACAAGAGCTTCCCAGCTCACAGTTTCGTTATTGGGAAAACGAAGAAGGACAAAAAGTGAGCAACCAACACCAGGAAGATATTTGTTACACACGTAATAGTTGTATTCACTTACATAGTATTATGTGCACACACATATGCATTGTTATGTTACCGTGGAATGTAATAAACTTCTCTGCAGTTTTTTTTTTCTTGATGGAGTAGGTATGGACATACGCATAGTTATTTATTAAATATCGTGTATGGAGCAACACCATTTAGCCCAAGTGTTTACCCAACATTTTTCTTCTCATGTTGAAGTCAGTGGTGGTAATAAGAAAAGAAGTGGCAAGAGTTGAGGAGATATCATGATGATCACTGATGATGGCGTTCCCAGCAAAAAATGGTACAATGTATGTAAGAAATATTATGATTACATAGACAATAGTCTCGCACCTCTCTCATTTCTCCATCCCGAAATATTGGGGAATCACACCAAGGCGAAATGGGAGAGATACACAGGCATCTGTATTACACGAGACCTGGATTTTACACACTTGGTTAAATGGTGAAAATCCTCCAAGTCAGTGTAAAAAGGTGGTAACCAAACATATTCGTGAAGACTGAGAGCCCACCTTGTGCTCCAACAACTCTGCTGCATGTTATGTACTTAAAGTTAAAGTAGAAAAGGAGCGAGCTAGAGAAACGGTGGATCCCTACTACTTATCTATTCCTTTTTTTTTCTTCTCTGATCCTTTAATAATGTTTAGCCATATCATTTTCATTCGTTCGTCTTACGTGACTCGGCCGATATGATTGAAGTGGTGTGCAGTTGAACTAACTCTCTTGCATAGTCACAGTTTGGGCCACAAGGCACAAAACCTCTTGTGATGATGATGACAATGGTGTTGTGTAGGTGAAACCTTTTTTTTCTCTCCTTCTCCTTTTCTTACGCTCAAGAGTATTAGGCTCAGTTGAAGTCACTTCAGGGTAATTCTAATTCCATTCTTTTGGGTAAGTGACAGTGACACTGGTCCAGTCATTCATTCAAATCAGACAGTTCATCACACACACAAAACTTTTATAGCTCTTGGTCACATCACACTGCCTTTACTACTCATCTTCGCGTTGAACCCAGAGCACATCTCGCCACTTCTCATCTCCGCATGTCCGTGTAAGGATTCTGCACAAGGATTAGATAAGAAATCAATATAGACACACCACTCTTTCTAACATTTTATCGCTTCTAAATAATTTTTTTAAAGGGGAAAGTGTGTTTGCAGTTTTTTGCAATTTTAAAAATTTTATTTTAAAATAAGAGATTTAATTTTAGATAGGATTTTTTTAAAACAAAGTTTAAGAAGAGTGTTTTTAAATATGAGCCAGCTTCCCATTTTTAGTAGCAGTTAAAGTAGGCGTTTTTTTAAGGATACATATTTTAAAGGAAATAAATTGATTAAAAAGTTTTGTGAAGTTTTTGCACAATGATTAAATGAAAAAAGGTGGATTTAATTGCTACATTCACTGAACAACGAATTTTTACTTGCAAAGTGCGTGTCAAAGTGAAACGTTTTGTGACGAGTGTAATGGGTGAAATTGGGGGTTTGCAAAAGCCAAATTTGTTTCCTCTCACGATGTGTCCTTTGACAAGCCTGATCGGGGAATATCTTCATTCCGACGCAGGACACTTTTACCCTCGTCGGATTCTCTTGAGCTTGCTGAGACGTCGTCTTCTGGGAAAGCACGAGTCTCCCAAAATCAACAAAAAATCCGGAGAAAAGAGTCATTCTACCTGCAAAATCCATTCCAATTGTGCTGCCAGCTTCAATTACTGCAGCCACGGTGGAACTCATGCAGGGCAACGAGAGATAGGTTATGGGAAGCAGGAGGCGCATAGCACTAGGCAGAAATATTTTGTAACGCAGCACTGCGGCAAGGAAACCGAGTCTGGGGAAATAAGCAACCACCGTGTCTCCTGTCAAAGTCTCAAATCCCATCTTGAATCCAAGTCATGCACGTGTTGCTCCTTTAACGTTTCTCCCTCCTCGCAAGTTGAACTGCTCCCGAGTCCCATTTTATGTCACAGTTCGGTTGATTCAAATGTCGATATGTTCTCATCAAGAGTGAGGAGGGATTGCCACGAGTTGCATCAGCATGACGGGAAATCGTTCTTATCGTCTCTCGACTCCGGAGTGAAAAGGAGAAAGTATAGTCTTCCAGGAATGAAGCAGTTGTTCGTTTTGCTCATTCTCCTTCTCCTCACCAGCTCCTCGGAGTAAGTGGAAACCTAGCATTTCAAGGAAGAATGCCTTATCAAAATTATAGTCTGATGACATTTCAATCTTTCCGAACCTCATTAGTTTTCATCTGGAAATTGAGAAAAAGCAAAGACAAGGAATTTATCGGCATAGTTGATCTCAAAAGATGTATTTACTTTTTTAGTCCATTATCACATCTACGAAAAAAAGCTTCGGGGCAAAGTGTACAACTTGTTCGTAGCACATGAATATCATAGCACCGCCGCGTCAATCGATTTAAGAAACGGGATCTTGTTTGCACAATTCTAGCAATCTTCAACTTAGATTCCTTGGGTGAATGCATTAGATAGGGGGAAAAGGCTGAATCAGTAGATGTGCGTTTTGTATTATTATTTATAATATGTTTTATCGAGACACCGAAAACTATTAGGTTTTACAACGAGAGGCAGTTTCAACCTGAAACTTTGACTTGTGATAAACTCTCGTAACATAAAACGTAATTTTATGACCCTCTCTTCTTCCGTGATATGATAATGATATTTAAAGGTGTCAAATTTCCCACATCCTTTTTTTCAATTTATGTTAATTCATTTCATTACCTTATCTAAACATTTTAAAGCAAATTCACCAGCAAAAAAACGAACCACTTATTTCCAATGGCTATGCAGTTTGCATTATTTTTTAGGAAGGAAACATCTATAAGTTATCAATACTCCCTACTCACATGGTGGAAAATAAGTGTTCACAAAAATGTACATTATGGCTGAAGGCAGACAAGGATATTACGTGAAGCTGATTGAGAAGGACATATTTTGTCTGTTATTTTCCTGCTTCCCACAAAAAAAAAACGATAAGTATTGTGCACTAAGTTCAGAAAAAAATATAGAGACAAGGATCAATTGAAGAAGGGAGAAGCATTCCTTGACAGACAAGCGACGTGTTATTGATTCAGAAAAAATCCCAGATCTCCCTTTTTACTATCCAAAAATAATTATGAGGAGTATAATATCATTTGACATGTCTTACGCTTATCTTGAGTTTAGGTAAAACGAGCAAGCATTCAAGTGAACAATTGAGTACACACTGGGTATAAATATATTAGGATGGAGCATGATAATAATAAGCAATCTATAAAATTGTGCATTACCGACACAATTTTGAGAATAGGGTTGACTTTGAAGATGGGATGACGTATAAAGAAAAAAGTGGTAAGATAACAGTAGAGCATATAATTATAAACAAAGCTGATATATGTTCTGATCGACTTGAGTCATGTAAGTACTTTTTTTTGTAGGGAGCGCATTCTCCATCGCATTACACAATGATTACAGAACATTAAGACCACAGGCCCGGAATGTCATGTTGTATTACAGTCAATACGTTCTTATCAAAACAAAATGGTGTGTGCACATCTCCCTTCACGCAACACAAATAATGGTGTGTAATACAATCATAATGATCATAAAAATAATAATTGTACGTTAAGTAAATCTGTCTAAAAGGCTACTAACACAAACACATACTCCACTTTACGTTACGAAGATACTCCACTTTTTTTCTCCGTCTCGTATCATTTCTCTGAGATGTTGTCGTCGATGATGATGATGATGATGACAAGAGGAGAGTGGCTCGTTTACAGGTTTTTACTCTTTGACAACTACGTCTCAAGGCTTCATTTCTACTTCAATGAACTCCATTAACTGATCCGCAGTGCATCGTTAGCCCAGTTTACTTCGACTTGTCTACAGCTGAAGTGATCTTGAAAGTTAATTCTGGATAAGTCAGAATTTTATAGAAACCTGGCACACCAGTGGTTTACTAACAAATATCTTGGATAACACATGCCATCATCATAAGCTCACTTTTGATACAAATTTAGAAATGAGCAAGCTTTCAGACTAGTCGAAAATATATTTGCCAATAGTCGTCACACTGTACATTGGAAGGGCAGGTCAGTTTTCTCATATTTTTCGGAAAGAGTGTCCAAATTGCTAGATTACGTCATTCAAGTTCACCAATCCTGTGGGAAACAATTTTTTTTGCACACTCCACTCACTGGACAAAGAACTTTGACAGATTACAGATCAAGTGAAAATATCCTGATGCATTGGGGATTTTTGCTGGGAAAGTAATAAATAATATCTGGACACGAGGTGACACACAACTCACACAGTTGTAAACTTGGAGAATCGTTCCTTTTATCGTCATAATCATCCGCATTGGGAATGAATGAGCAGCTGAGTTATTAGTCACACAAAGACCGGTGATAAATGTCGGGCTTGCATGGTGTACTTAGGCGTAATCATTAGGTAAACTGACATACCCCAACACAAAACGTTGTATGGTTTCCAATGACTTTTTTTTTCAAATACGTGTGTATATTAGATTGCTCTGTATATTCCTTTGATAATGACGCAGAAAATGTGAGAAACCGGTAACCTATTCCCAGGCAATTAAACTCATGATTATCTGAATGCCTCTGCTCATCTCTCTTTTTTTCTGAGATGATTTGTTAGCACTTTTGCATTCTCGTCTTTGTCCGCAGTCCCTTTGCCATTACCGTTGTGTACAACATTGAGCGAGGAACAGAAAGACGGTCATAATTACATCTGATAAGTAGGTAGTGTTACCAGAAAGAAGAAGAAAAAGCTCGTTGTGTAACTCTGAGAAAAGTGAGATTCCTTTTGCACTTTTATTGCATTAACAATGATTGTTACGCGTAACACGTGGGACGTTCCCACAGAAGAAGGGACGACAACGAGGTGCTAACTTGCAATAAAACTGCTTTCCTCTTCTTCTCTTTCTTTTTTTGTCAAAAACCTCGCTCTTTGAGTTCTCATCGGCAGAGTTTGCCACGATCATCTGCAGGAGCACCCACACCATGAAAAATCCGGTGATGATCACGATGAAACACATTTAATGGTCACCACACAGGATTGACTGTGTGTACATCGTGTCGTTTAATTGTAGGTTGACATATCCTCAAGCGAAACACAGGTCTCTTCCCAAATTTTTTTTCCAAGACAAAATATTTTGGGTGCTATACTTGATTCAGTTGAAGGTCCGTACTTACGAAATTTACAACCTCTGTGCCGAAAGAAAAAAGGAGAAGGATCTTCGAAAAAATAAATAAATGTTTGACTTGGATTGGGTTGGAGTCGTCCTCTTGGAGCGTGGGAAACAAGAGTCAAACTTGAATGGCTTTTCGTTAAAAAGAAAAAGAGTCACTTTACAAAAGAAAAGACAAGACTAGAAGAAAAAGAGTCAAGTCAGAAATAAGTTACGATTATTGCACCTTCATTGGTTTCCTATGAAGTCAGTGTGTTCAGTTTTTGAGGTTTAAGAATTATGAGCAATAATGTGGTTCTTCAGTTACACTATTGTGTGCATTTTATGGCATGCCAGTAGAGCTATCCAGGCACAACAAAACCCATTGCGTAGAGACATTTAACTCATTATTAGACATCAGTGGGAGCATTATTGTAACAATTGGTTTTTGTTTTCATCTCAAACTTTCAACGAAACAAGACTGTGTGAGCGACGTGAGCATCCAGTTAGGAAAAAAAGATAGGATCGGAAGGAGCACATTTTTTTAAAAAGAGGCACGAGGGAAAATGACAAAACACTCTGTTGTTGCTAATGTTGTTGATGGTGATGATGATGGTGATGCCACTTAAAATCCCATATTTCACTCGACTAAATGGTAACGCACATACCTTTCAGGTGAACACTATTTTCACTTGGAGATACAAACTCTGATAGGATCTGAGAAGGTAGCTTACCTCCACGTCAATTCTTTTTACAAGGAGTTCCTTCTTTTTTTTCAAGATCATCTCACATTTTCTTTATCTGACGGCTTTTATGATTATTTTTTTTTCATAATGATTTTTCTTCTTCAAAAATTTTCCATTCATTCAAAATAAAAATTATAATTTATTCACTTGTTTATGTTTGGAATTATAGTTATTTTATTATGAATAATTTCCATCAATTAATCCAGTTACGCATGCATGCATGCACGGCTGGAAAAGAATTCGAGCTTCAAAGAAATAAAAAAGCAGGCATACCTACACAAGGTAACTTGTATTTATGTACACACAGACGAAAACAACAAAAGGAGAAATGAAATCTTGGCTGTGTGTGTAAGAAGCGTGTAAATTAAACAAGCTTTTAGATAGTTAATTTATAAACCATTTACATTCAACTATTTGTCAATGAGCACTCTTTTTTCTGAAGGCGACGAGGAGAACACACAAGGGAAAAGAACCTGGGGGGTTTCGTATTTCAGCCTCTCGTTTTTTTTTCTCTCTCTCTCTTCTTCGTCAAGCCTTCCTATCTCATGTGTAATCTAACATCCTTGTTTAATATAATAATATGTTGGTGAGCATTATTATAATATGCACAATGATACGTGTCGGAGGAGCTAAAGCATAAAGAGGACCAAGCTTATTTTTTTCCCTCTGTGTACCATTTTGACTAGTTGTTTCTTCTCGTAATAATACCACTAAAAGTGCAATGGATATTTAGGTTTGTTGATAGATATTATTATTACCCACACACACAGGGAGTTGGAGAAGAGAAAAGGTAGAAAAAAAAGTTTGTTGGGATGTTATGTGGTGTACATGCAGAACGTGCACAACCAAACAATCTTTCCGTTTTTTCCAGCCCAGATACTGTTTGTGTTCACTCAAAACTTCATGTTTTGGGTCTTTCTCTCTTTTTTTTCCACTCTCCCTTCTCACATGAAAAAAATGGAATGTGCCTGTTGTGTCCCTAGAAAGAGTCAACAATGCTTGGGATTGTAAAGGGAGCCCTTTTGTGTTTCGCCTTATACCTGTATCATACCTGGCCATCTATTACTTAAGTTTTTTTCTATAAACAAAGGTAAAGCAAAGAAGTAGGAAAAAACAAGCTATAAGACGTATGAGCGTGTTTAAAAGACAACGTTTTTTTGAAAATAAAAGAGCCGAGGTGGCTTTTTACATAAAAGGAGCGAGCTGGAAGTAGAAGGGAAAAAACGGAGAAGTCATCAAGCAAACTGGACATTATTTAAACGGTCGTTTTGACGTCTCCTGTCTACACACAGTTTGTGCTCCGTCTCCTTTAAAAATAATGTGCCTCTGTATCTCCTTCTTTTCTTTACCTTTTTTTAAATCCGGAGTTTTTTGTTGTGCGCCTCCTTTTCCTCTTGTCCAAACTGTTTAGACACTACCTTGCTGCCCTGTAAAACAGGAGATGGATTAAAATGATCCATGAAAAGAAGAAGAAGAATGCGCCAGTGTTACGGAAGACAAAATGCACATCTTATGTTTCAACAAAAATCGAATACCACACAGCTTCATATCATCATCATCTTCCTTGCGGATAGCAAAGACAAACAAGGAGCGCCAAGCCACTATAGTCCTTACGGTAGGCATACCTATCTACACGCAACTACCAGAATTACTCAGATCCACAGGAAAATTTACAAGTAATGCCTGCACACATCATTCATTGATAGTTGCAAACGCTCGTCGTGTTGCTTCAACGCTTGTTTCTCCTTATCAGAGATAAAGTGCATTCCATAAAAAGGGACGGATTTTTGGGGACTACTAGTCTTGTTTTTTCCCTTCCAAATAATTTATCGAACATAATATTGCACTTTTAACTTTAAGGCCCAATAAATTCGACAAGGTGGGAAGAGGCGTGGGAACGTTCCATTTCAGAGGAGAGTCGAACACGATATTGATAGCGGTCACTTTTTCCCTATCTGCTCCAGCACACAAAATATATCTCTCGGCTTCCTGCAAGTGACACTTTATAGCAGTTTGAAAATACAAGATTCCTTGTTCTTACTCTTCCTTCGCATTTGCTCAACTTCTGCTGCCGGGATGTGCCTTCGGGCTGCAGAGTTGTAGGTGACGGAACTTTTTATGACACTCTTATTACACCTTTTTTGTTCAGGTGTTTGTCAAACTGCTCCTTCGCCTCAGCATCATGATCTCTTCAGAGCTTGTTCTCACCAACAAATTCAGCATCACTTTAGTCCTGATAATCATTGACTCTGCTCGGACATTACGTCTTTTGTCCTGTTTGAAGAAAATTAGGGATTTTTCAAGTGTACATCGATGCAGCATAAATGGGGAAATAATAATGATCAGCATTTTATTGCTTCTGGCCTTTTGTGACGTTGAGGAGAGATTTCATTAAAGCAGCATATATCACATCACAGTAACTTCTGCAGATCTCTATTTTGGATCACTTGTGTCGTTCATTTCCTCTCTCGTTCGTCGTGTGTGTGTCCCGCAGAACAATGTGCCAGCGATTTTCACAACACCCGAGCAATACTTTGAATACAGGATTGTTGGTGGATATATGGCACCTTCTTTGAGGAAAAATGACTTGACGAGGCCTTAGCCATTCAAAATATATGAGTATGTGGTGTAGTGAGTGCTGAGAGGACCTTATTTTGGGTGCACTTTTTTTTAACAAGTGCTTCCGGCACAACAGGGGCAAATAACAAGCATAATGAGATGATATTGCCTCTTTGCCTCGACATAATTTCTTTTCTTGTGTTCCGTCATTGTTTACCTTTATTTACATTGTTGGTTGCAGTGATTGCGGGTAAACATGGATAATGCCCTTTCATTCAACTCAGTTGTCTTCTTTCCTGAGTGATTTACTGCCTTCTCATCATATTTTCGACATCGTGTGAACCAAAGAAAGTTTTTTTTTTCCGGAGACTATGTACTCCTGAAACCATTTGTACCTGGTGCATTTTTACCTCAGAAAGAAAATCGATTATCATATCTTTTATTATTTGTGGTTGGTCCACTTGACTTCCTAAAAATGTGTTTTTGTCTACTAAAATATACACGTAATTAGCAAACTTTTTAACGGCGACTTTTAAAAGGTTGGTGGTACATACACTCCCGAAAAGAACCGTGAGAATCCCGGCGGCCAGCTTTCGGCGCCGTTTTGCCAACAAAAATCTTATTAATGCACTATGATAAAATTTCATTAGTGACTCTAGCGACTGCCTCGAAGCTCCACAAGAATGATTTCTTGGAGCAGGTCTACCTGTTTCTTCACGTGTGTCTGCTTTTGTAGATCGTCTCAAGATGAATGAAAGAATGCCGGCGTATTATCACATTACGAGAAATAGGTCGGCCTCCCTTATAATCCAATCCAGTCATTTAATTGTTAGCATATCTTAGAAAGAAAGAAAAGGACGGAGGTACTTGTGATTTTGCCTTTTATCCTGTACAAACATAAAGGGATATCGAATCTCCTTTCCAAAAACGTTTTTAGTCAGGCAGGGCAGGAGTGCCTTTAGACTTTACGCAGTCATCTCCTTTCAATGGATCTTTCCTCAAGTTTTTCGCATTCAGTTTGGACTTCTCCGTGGAAAGATAAACAATAGATATTTTAGTATGGTTAGTTAAACAAAATTGGTGAAGAGTGAACGTCTTAAAATCTTAGGATCATCTTGTCGGACTTTTTCCGGCCTGCTCACCAAAGTAGATTAAAGCTTGACGTCCTTTTCCACAGATTTTCCTCTCTGAACGTCCCTTTTAAGTTGTTTTGCCGATTCAAGTTGCAAGCTTGTTTTCATTCCTCTGCCTCCTCATCATCATCGTATTTGTTTTGTGAAGTAGTGGTGGTGCACAAGGGCTTGTGTATAATTTTCGCTTGTCGCCTACAATAATTCCCCCAGAGAAGAAATTCTTTATGTCACCTTTACCTTTACCGTCAGTCAGTCAGTCAGTAGTTCGCATGTCAGTTCTCATGTGTGCCACAGTCCGAGCATCATCTCCACTTCACCAAGAATGAATGACCCATGCATAATTTGTGGAAGCAGGGAAGCGAGCCGCTCCGCCGACAATATTTTTCTTTCCTTTTCAATTCACTTCGATATAGAATAAACATTTTGGGTAACAGCATTGTTGTGAGTGTGTATGTATCGAATATCATTGTACCGTTCATAATATTATTATTGGCAATTGTTATTATTAAACAGAAATAATGTTTGTGAAAACAACCGCTGCTGACCCAACGTCACAGTCAGAAAAAAAGGCATGTTGCATATCCAACATGAAACAGAATCCAAAGCCATGGTGCACACACACACGTAATATGCATGCAAAATACGTGAGGGAAGAAAGTGGCTAATGTCTTGATCCGTTTTTTTTTTCAATTAACACTGTACAACTTTTAACGCCCATTCATGTGTGTGTAATGCTTATAGGAGAAGAAGGTGAGCTGGAATGTTGAATGTAACTTCGTGTTTCTCTGTAGATTATCCATACTTGACTGAGTTAACCCACAAAGAGATCAGCAAACATTCCAAAAAGTGGAATATTGTTTTGCCAGAAAAAAGTGGAGACGTGCATCCGTATACAAAAGCATGCCAGCATTTGCTCTTTTTCTTGATGCATGAATCACAGCTTCCCATTGATTTTCCCTTTCAACATCCACGACAATACTGTAGCAGGATTCTACTACTGCGAAGCAAAATAGCTGTCATCTGCCTCAAAATTGTTTTATAGATGAGGAAACGAAATTTGAGGCTAAAATACGCGGAAAGTCTGAATTGAACTTCAGAGGCACAAGTTTATCATTTTTTCATGATTCGATTTGGAAAGTCATATTGACACAGAAGGCATGTACATAAAAGGATACAAATACAGGACATCTTTTTTAAAAAAATATATAGTGCACATGGTACATGGATTTCCAAGCAGTCAGAAAAGGTAACATGTCCAGCACAGAAAGTATTACTTGGGTTATTGCAAACAACTGACTTTCCAGTTTTTTCAGAGAAAATCTATTGAAAATCCATCACTCCTCACAACACAACAAGGTAAATCTTGGCCCGATGCATTCTTTATATGTACTTCGAAAGGAATAAAAAAATCAAAGGTAAACTTAGGAGAAGGAAGCGGATGAGAAGAAACGAAAGACGTTGGTGGTGGTGCTTAGTGGACGACGTCGGAAGAATGCACATGGCCCCTGGGTGTGTATCATGGTTATTGTGTTGTGTTTCGTGAGTTGTGCAACATTGTTGGCATTTGTTGCGTTACTACAAACATGCCTCCATTGTTGAACCACCATTGCAGTAGTGGCTGAGCTTCCTACATCGTGACGGAGGACATTAACGAGAACTTGATGGTAGTGATGTGCTAGTCGGTCTGCATGATTCCAAGAAGGTATCACCCTTGCAGCAACAAGCAAGTGGATGCATGTACGAATACTATAAAAAAATATTTATCGAATGAAGCTCCATCCAGCCGTGTACAGCTTGTAGAATCATTATATGTTTCGAAATGATGCAACCACACAACTTCACTTTGCTCCAGTCCCGCAACCATTTTTTTTTCTGAGAAGAGTCTACAGTGAAAGATGTATTCGGACTGGAGACTAGCATTACAGTTATAACTATCATCGCATTCTTTTGATGATAGTTGAAAAAAATATAGGAATGGATGGCCATTTGGACTTTCTTGTTTTTTGTAGGATAGTCTGCTCCATATTTAAACTTGAATGTGTCTTCTTTTAATACAACGTTGAAGTTTTCACCTAGTTGTAATATGTAGGAATCTGTAATTAATTCTTCAAATGTGAAAAATTCTACAAAAACATCAGAAAGAGTGGAGAATTTGGGAATGCGGGGGATTACCACTTAAAAGTGACGGATTTATTAGAATGCAACAGGTGAGGAAGCTGCAATATTTGCAGTTGTATGATGCAGTTCTTTTGACTCATTTATCAGCGAGCTAAATTTTGTTTTCAATGTCGACTCGAAGAAAAGTAAAAAATTGAACATTGCAACCTACGAGTTTGTAGTAACGAACCGAACTCTGAAGTCCATACATAACAACCTCATCATCATCACCAATAATTTATGAATTTATGGTCATGGCATGGTATAATGTTGAAGACTACAACTGTTTGTGTGGGATCGTCTGCTTCTCTTAACTATTCATTTGAAAGACGAATAGCTTGTTGGGGTACTTGTGTGGTAGCCAAAATTTGTTAGGGTTTTGCAGCCAAGCACAACAATTGCAAACCTATTAAATAATTTTTGTCAATGTCTTGTCAGAATCGTTCACTTTGCCCCCGACGAGGAAGATAATCACAACCCTTTTATTATTACAGTGGCAACCGTAGTTGATGAAAAGGCGAGGAAACACTAGTAATTTGTGTTCCGCACGCACACACAACCATGCATGGCAAATTTGACTGGGATAAATGGCAGTGTGGGGAATAAAGAAGGGGAATTTGGATCTGGAGAGGCGTCAAAAGTGACACTTTTTATTATTTAACTACCTACTACCACATTACCTCCATTGATCATTGTGGCACACACACAATGCTTCAACCATT
>JAHZNF010001331.1:0-10710 GCA_027744215.1 Troglopedetes dispersus
ACTTATTTATAGTGACCTATAATTAATTTAATAATTAATCTAATTTTGCAGGATTGGAAGTGTACAGGGTACCATGTATTTCAGCAATGGAATTGCCAGATACGTATCAATGGATGCCGTCTCGTCGTTATATCAAGGTGAAAGTCAACCTCAAGGTGTACAGGAAACCATATCTTACGTGTATTCTTCCGACTTACAATCTTCCATGAACCCTACCGCTGGATTGGATCGGGGTCGTGATGAAAGTAATGCAATGATGGTGCCACTTTCTCAATCAGGAAGTGCAATTAAGGGATCTCTCTTACTCCGTATGGTGGAGGGTTTCATGACCCCTCCAGCGTTAAAAAGTGGTCTGCAACTTTACTGGAAAATGGTAGCCAACCAAAGTTCATCAGACAATCCATCACACGAAGACTTTTTTGCATGCTTGCACAATACTGCAGACAAGCATAACCGCCTACCTTCCAACTTTACAATGGCAGAAATTATGCACACTTGGTGTGATCAGGCAGGATATCCTGTTGTGAATGTCAATATGATTTCTAATGATCCCAAGCAAGTGGTATTAACCCAGGAAGAGTTTAAGACAGGATCCGGCGGCAGTACTTCTGCTTGGTATATTCCGCTAACATATTTTTCAAAGGATCAGTCAATAATCACAAACGACACCAGCACCGTCTGGATGCCCAACTTCACTAAATACGAAACTAAATTGGAACGTAACTCCACAAAGTGGATTTTGATGAATCCGAACGCAACGGGTAGGTTGAATTCCCTGCATTAGGTGAATAAATCAATTACTGTGGAAAAAATTCATTTAATGTGGAATGACATTGATAGGATACTACCGAACAAGGTATGACAGTCAGTCTCTGAAACTTATCGAGGATCAGTTCAAGGAAGACTCAAGTTCCTTTGGCTTCTTCGGCTGGAGCCAAATGTTGGATGACTACTTTGTCTTTGCGAGTGATGGTAATGTGAACCAATAATTCCAATATTGCATCTCAGATTTGAAATTTTACTCTTTTTTAAAGGTTAATTTCTATTTTCAAGCCAATAATGGAGAGTTTGCAACAGCACTGAATTTGGCCCACTACATTCCAGTTCCTAAACAAGCTGGTGTTCAGAGTGCTTCTGTGTGGAGTACATTTATTAAACACTTTGGTAATTTACAAAGCAAGATGCAAAATCATCCAAAATATTCCCATCTCCAGGTACGCAAATAGTCACCACCAGATGAATGCTAAAATATTTACATTGTTACAAATTGATGCAAATCTGATTGTACCTGGAATAGGACTACATGGGTGCCAAGATTGATGGTGTTCTTAGACAAATTGGTATTGAGCAGGTACCAACAAACAAGGAGACAGTTGTGATGCAAATGTTTCGAGGAGAAGTTGTTGCGTTTGCATCTCAAGTGGGAAGTCCTTTATCCATGCATTATGCGCAGAGATTATTTGCACAGTGGCAAGCGAATTCGGATGTGACCGTGTATGAATCCATAATAATAAAACCGTAGAAGCAAGGAGTTCTAATTAACTCAAAAGTTGTATATTTTTATGCAGAATTAACTATTTCGGAACAGACGTGCCAATTCCAAAGTCTCAGCGTGCCGCCTGGCAGAGTGCAATTGTGGCTGCTGGTGAAAAGCTCACCTTTGATTTTGTGTACCTTCAGTTTGAAAAGGCTATTAAGGATGGAAACATGGAAATGGCTGAAGAATACAGGCATGCTTTGATGTATACAAGGAATTCTGAAGCTATTCAAGAGTGAGTTTTTAACATAAAAATTTGCACGTTCAATATGAATTGATGAGATGCTGAATCTTTGCGTTGATTTCATTACAAATGCATTTTGAAAACAGAATTTTCCAACAATGCTTAAGCGACAACTCTCCACTCAATTCAGTTGGAAGTACTGGTCTCAAGAATCAGCGACCACTGATTTTAGTTTTTGCTGAAACGAATCCAGCAGCAAGGAGTCAGTTTCTGGCATTTCTTTCTAGTCACATGGCTGAAGTTCTGAAGTTACAAGGAAGCACGAGTGGAGCCAACATTTTGGCTGAACTCATTACTGTTTTGACGAGCCACTTTAGTACCAGCGGGCAATTATTAGAGGTGAGTCTGAAAGACCGTAGATTTTCGGTACAATTGTGTTTACCTTTGCAAATACTTGCACACTAAGATTATTAAACACTTAATACTTAACACTTAATACTTTCATAGTTTCAAACCTTCCTTGCTACGCACACTGACTACCTTTCAGTATTGAATCCAAATATTATACAGTCAGGAATTCAGAGAATCCAGTCAAATATTCAATGGATGAGCACGAGCGGAGTGGAGATTACCGCTTGGGTATCCAGCAACAAGGCTACGTAAATTAATCCACTTAGCTAACACAATGGTTCGAAACAGTTCCTTGCTTGGTTCCTTCTTACAGTCACTATATCAAAAGTGTAAGGATATAAAAAGTGGTTGTTCAAATGCTGCTGTAAATGATCGGTATGCATAAGTATAGTAAGCCTGACTACTTTGTTTCAGATGTATGATCTGTGAATTTTAATTTTGTGAAAATTCAACAGGGATGGATAATAAATAAAACAATCTTTCTTGATGGTGAACTCCGTAGAATGTCTCAAGACATTTCCAGTTCTTAGTGTACCCCATTTTCCCCATTTCACGACTTAAGGCATGCATGTTGAGGTTGCTCGTGTCCACACGTTGCAATAAACCTTTGGCTGGTACAATTTCACCGCATTTACTCCTACAGCACCTTTGTGTGCAGATATCGGTTATAGGCTCAGAGTCGATCGAAACCAAAACGTAAAATTTCCCTAATTTGAATCACTCAAAACACTCCACTCGCTAGTATCTCCTTTTATGAAAAATTGGTACATAATAGAAAATACCCATTTGAACGATTAAGATAAAATCAGTCGTGGGTCTAATTGTTTAATTTCCTTTGTGATTTTTCGGATGACATGACGCCTCTACTTTGGCAATCCCTTCGATTAGATTCTTGTTTTTTACCCGGAATATGTACATATATTGCATTGTGGTAATCTGTAAGGAATTTTTCCTGAATTCGTGGATTTCCACAAATTATTTACTAATACATGCTAATGTCTAAGTATATTGCGGTTGCATATTTTGGAATGGCCTATTTGTGATTTTATCAGCTTCAATTGATTCTCATCGTTTTGAACATGTGGGATTGTCCAAACTGATAACGGATAATTTTATTATGTCTTTGTATGCAATGATTTTGTGTACGGAGAGCTACTTGAATTTTGACGCACACTGAAATGCAGATTTATATTTAAGGCTCCATCACTGTATCCTCAAAGCATCATTTACCTTTCAATTGTGCAGTAGTGTAACAGACCTCTTGGAAAATTTCCCAAACCAAATTTAAAGTTAAGAAAATGAAATCCAACTATCTTCACGCCATCTTATTTGTTGCCTTCATTGCAACCATAAACGGTAAAATTGTTTGTCGTAAAATTTTAGTTCTTTTATTTTAAATTTTATTTAGATATATTTTAGTATATTTTATTATATATATTCAATATCAGATCTAGTAAATCTCTTTTTTTAATCAGGGCGACCAAATAAGCAATTTGACACATTAATTGTTGGTGGTGATCCTGCAACACAGGGTCAAATCCCGTATATCCTAAGTCATCAACTCGACGGTCATCATAACTGTGGTGCGTCCATTATTCGTGTTGGAGGACTCATGCTGGCAATTTCTGCCGCTCACTGCACTCTTCGTGACCTTAGCACTTACAACAACACGGTAGTCGCAGGAGAAGTGAAACTAAATGAAACAAGTGGATTCGAGCAAGTTCGCCAAGTTGTCAAAATTGTCAATCACCCAGAATACAATGTGGAGACCAAACAAAATGACATTAGTCTCTTATTCCTCGACCAACCTTTTGAGTTGAACGACAATGTTCAGCTCATCCCACTTCCCAAGAATGGCACAAATACAACAACTGGTTAGTTAAATTCAAACCGATACGGTAAATTTCTTGTCGAGCATTTTTTATCAATTAATAACGATTACTGGAATCTATGTATTAATGTATAAATGTAGGATCCATTCGGGTGTCAGGATGGGGACTTCTCCAGCAAGAAGGTTCACCGTCGAATGACCTCATGACGGTTGAAATTCCAGTTGTCGATGACAAAACTTGTGGTGATGCTTACGCTGCTGCATCTGTTAAAATTTACGATGACTTCCTATGTGCTGGTATAATGGGCTCTGGGGGGAAAGATTCATGTCAAATGGATTCTGGAGGTCCTGCGGTTCAAGATGGAAATCTAGTTGGAATTGTTTCTTTTGGCATCGGTAACAGACTTTGGACATTGCAATGTTTTAAATAATATTTGGTTGGACGATTTAATGAATTCGTTATTTTTAAAACATGCACACAGGATGTGCATTGCCGGATTTTCCTGGAGTATATACGGAAGTGTCTTATTTCCTGGACTGGATAAATAACACAGTTTCTCACTTTCATTCAACAAAGTTTTGAAACCTATTGGAGATGTCCGATGGATGTGGCTCTTATTTATTTTAACTAGGTAAATACATATATTTTTTATCGACAGTGTCTATTAAAATCCCAATTGTTCCAAAAAAGCGTATTTTTTTGTTATGAATAAACACGGGGTTAATCAAAGAAATATACTTAGTTGGGAGTTAATTGGAAGCAGGTATAAGAAGACCTCCAAAAGTCCTCACTTTTTAAACCAAGTTAATGTTCTTCTTGATATAAAAGATATCCATGTATTTGAGTTTAAATTCGATATTTGGATGCATCATTTAGTTTTATCATACAGAAAGCTGTCATGTTGCCAGACTTTGACTTCTCCTGTCCACAAAAGAAAAATATAAATGGTCAAAGAACCAGTATGGTGCAGAAATGTAGAGGCTGTAACAACGTTCAATTGTATATCTCTGCACTGGATATTATATGTATATGAATATCAACTTGCTCAGCGTAAATGTCATTATGTGATACACGGGCTATTATCAACAGATTAAATAGGTTCATATGCTTGCAGCAGCCGAGCTGAACCCCACCATAAAAATTTGTATTGTGTGAACGGTAAACATGTTGAAAAAAGATTGACCACAGTATTTTCATTTCTTAATTAGGCGAAGAAGTCAAAGAAAATTGAAGATGTTTTTCTACAATAAGTGATGAGTCAGGCAAACATTCACCTCACTCATTTTGTCGCTCTGGCACAACCACAATCTGATTTCCAGTTGGATCACTTTATGACTACGACCAACAACAACAGAGAACTGACTCGACCAAGTTGTTAAAATAAGATTCCGCACGTTAGAAAACGAATAATGCACTTTTATTCATTCGTCATATGAGTTAAGTATACTGCAAAAATTTATCATGACAGATTTAGAGATGGATTATTATATGATGAAAAACTGTTTAATGATTTCTCGAAGCTCGTTCTCAGCCGTTTCCTTCCAACGTTATCAATGCATTTATTGAGACTGACTTTTGAGATACAAATAAATCCCCTCGTATGTTAGTTGACTCAGTAATTTTCTACTTCGCAGAAGCTCTTAAGTAAGATGTGATGATGGAGCTGAACGTAATGTAGTGCAAGCAGTGGCAAAAAAAGTTTTATTAATTTATGTATACCTACCTGATTAATTTTATGCAAGTTCATCAGGATCGCCTGCTCTTCTTTCAATCATCTTCTTCTGACTAGCTGGAGAGAAAATAATATGTGTAAGTCTGTAAGTTAATAAATCTGCTGGTCAGTAAAATTAAGTCAAGACGAGTACATTTGGGTGTGTGTGTGTGTACATTTGCTTGATCTACTAAAATGTTTCTGCACGGATTTCTGTCGATTTTCCGCTTCATCAGTTATCGTCACCTCACACCAGAGCAATTACATAGTATCGCCCCGGCCAGCAGCATCTTCTCTCGTAATGTTCAACCAGGCATCTCTATTTCGCAATCATTTTAGTTCTAACTAAAATTACACTCTGGCTTTTCTGATAAGATCAGATTGTTTCTGGAACAGTAAAAACTAAAAATCACTTAAAACATGAAAACTAATCCCAAAACGTCAGTGAAGTTTGCTATTGTTGTGGTTCTTTACTGCCTACCTGTTATATTCAGTATTACGACTGCTGAGGTATTAGATTATACAAATCCATAACGATGAAAACCTTCCTCCCAAGAAACAAAGTTTTTGTATATACATATGCAGGCCAATAACATTACCGTGAGCTGGGATAGCGTAATAGTATGGTTTGACCACACCGTCAGATACTACGACCACGAAGCCGACAATGCATATTCCAAGGAGGACCTTGCCACCATGGTGGACGTGGTCTCCACGCGATTCAATAAGATCGTGATTGGAAGCGCTCCTGTGGAAGATAAACGTGAATTAAATTTTCTTATTTGCCAGAATGTAAAAATTAAAATAATATGACAGATATTTACAGGGAATGTCTCTGCAATTTCAGTGCCACCTGGACCGGGAGCCAACAGTCGAATATGGATCCCTTCCGTGGTGGCCAAACATAATAAAGAACAAGGCTCATCCTCAAGTAAGCCCGTGGAGGTTATTGTAACTTATGATGTAGCAAAACTCTTGCGAACGGAACAAACAACAAGTTTCGATGTGGCGAAGTATATGGCCGACTCTGCGAACAGTGTATATCCTGGGACAGTTAAAACTCTGATGATGTACACAGGCTTCTCCGTGTTTTCGTCTTTCTACAATGCGAAAGATTTGGTGCAGCAGTTGAAAATTGCCCGTGAGAAAATTGCTTCAAACACCTCACTTGCTCGGAGCAGTACCGGAGCATCAACAATGCATAATTACAGCTTGGCAGTGTTTATGGATTTAAAAGACTGTGGCCACTTTAGGGGAACACTCGGAGAGAAAGCGAAAGAGGTTTTACCTCATGTTGAAATTATTGCAATTCTCCTCCGACCAAACTATCACTCGATGGCATTCAATGCTGAAATTACTCATAAAATGTTTATTACAAAATTTGAAGACTGTGAAAGGAAATTGAAGGAAGAGAAATCAAGCATTCAACTTATCCCTGCAGTTTTGTGGATGTCTAGATCGAAAAAGGGAGCAACTTCCAGCATGGCGAGAGGTTGGCAGTTAATGAGCAACTGGGCCAAGGCAGGGAACAAGAATGTCATTATGTATGAAGCGTTTGACACTCCGAACGGTCATCTAATTAATGACCAGGGATGGTGGAAGCTTAAAGACAGATCAGAGCATGTGATAAGCAAAGCAGCATTTGTCGAGAAAATTCAAGGTGAGATTCCTTTTTCGTTTATTATTATGAAACACTGACAGGTAAGCTTCCTTTTGACAAATTTTGAATTTATTCCAACAATAATTTAATTTCGGTTTGTTTTTCTTAGAAATTGGTTCGGGTTCATCCAAATCCGAATCTAATCCTTATTCCACGGAGGATATTTATGATGAAGATGGTGACAGCTCTTCCGGAAGCATTTCGAGCAAATTTTTTGGCGATAAGAAATTATTGCACTCCAGTCTGGCTTCTCAATACTCTTCTGAAACACCCAGTGCCATTTATGTTGTACTTACTCTTTTATCTGTGATTTGTATTTTGCTCGTGGCTGTGATTGTCGGACTAGTGTATGGTTTTAACTCAATAGTATTAAACAAGAATAATAATAATGTCGTGGTAAATGGAAGTCACATGTTGTCGGCATCAACTCATCGTCGGCAGTCGCGCCTCAGAAGTTTCGAGGAGGACGACACTGGAAACAGCAGTGGCTCTGTTCTCGAGATCAGAGACACCGACACTGCTCCAATTGTTACCGTTACATACAAGAAGTAGAATGTATATACCTACACGCGAATGCGAAATTCGATAGAAGTAATCACAATTTTTTGTATGAAAATACGTCGTCACGTCACATTGAGCAAAATTTCTCATCCGCTTCATAAAGTTATGTACATATATTTATTATACTTGATTTAATATGCAATAAAGACCATATCGCATACAGAAAGGTATATAAGCAATTTATTATTTCAATTTTCATAATTATTTTTTTTAATAGTCAGTATCTACTCGTCGTTCAAAGGGCTATTTGCAGAGGCTTTCTGGACACACCAGAGCATATTCTGCCAAAATCTTTCTGCGTCAACTGCTGTACACACAAGCATATTTTTGGGTTTCTTTTCCAGATTATTCATATCACACAAAGTCCTCCCTGCACACTTTACACTTTCCACCTCCACATCGACGTACAGAGGAATGGTGTGAAAACACTCCGGATTTGTCAGGTAAAATATCGTGCAAGGATCATGCAGCGGGGGAGCAATAAATCCAAATTCTCTGCAATAAGTCTTCTTGAAGAATGTTAACAGTTTGCAGAAGCATTCGGCGAAAGGAGATGAAAAATCCTGTGGATCACAAATCTCGGGTGTTGACGCAGATGGATTAGTCATTCTCACACATCGCTCAACAGCTTCAGCTATTTCCTTGTACTCGACATGACGATGAGGGAGAGGAGCCGGATTGAAAGCATAATCCTCCGATAGAACTAGTGGCTGCAGTATTTCGTTATCTATATTGGCCATCTTTTTTAAAATGTCCGGTGTTACGAGTACAGTGTGAGTGACTTCAAGGGGAACCATTACGAGTGGAATACCTGCAAGAAAAAATTAATTAAATTCAGGAAAATTATTATTAAATATATGTACTGCTATCTAATCACTGATCATCATCATCATCATCACCTTAAAAATTAAATTTATTTTTACCGGAGTGGAAGACGACAAAGGCAGCCTCCGGATCAATTTGAATATTGAATTCTGCAGCAACTCCTGTGTTTCCAAGACCAATGGCCCCACCCATGAACACCACTTTCTCTATTTTCTTAGCAAGTTGTGGAAACATTCGGAGGCAGAACGCCAAGTTTGTTTGAGCGCCAGTCAAGACGACCGTAACCTTTCTGGGGTGTCTTAGTATCATGTCCGCCATAGCTATGATTCCGTGTTCAGCCTGGACCCAGTAGTCTGGTTCCCGAAAAACCTTCTCATCTGGAAATGGATATCCGCACATCCCAGCCACTCCTCCATCATCTACAATTTAAATGAAGCGTAGTAATTTGTAGCTTTAGTCAAATTAATTTGATGGCAATTAAATTTGGTTTTACCAGGTGTTCCGTGAATTTCTGGACAAAATTTTGGCTCTCTCAAGAGAGGCACTTGAATTCCTTTGAAAACATGTATACCCCTTACTCCACACGCCCAGAGAACTCGCACCGCGTTTTTGCTGCAGTGCTCCACATTGTGATCGTCATTCTCAGAAGTAGCCATTTCGGAGTAGAAAAAAATGTAAGAAAAAGTTTCTTCCAGTCAACACAGCACTGCTACTCGAATTTTATGTGACTGAACAAAAAATACTTGCAGTGCTGGGCAGTTTCAATTCGGCTTTGACCTCCACTCAACAGCACGTCATTAATCATACAAGAATCTCATCATGTCTGGTTAAATCTCTGCTTTGCTCTAATTTTAATCTGGATTGACTCAGCAAGCTCCTCTTATCACTCAGCTTAGTATGACTTTTCGTATTTGCTTTTTTTTCGAGTACCAATGACATGCGAGTATACTTATTTTTTGATCTGATATGGTATGTATGCTTAAGCTGACACTTAATATTTACATGTAACATTTATATCTTATTTAGCAACATATGAGTAATAAAGTAATAACGTACAATAATATATACCCGTCGAAAACACCATATCACTTTGTCCATGTCATAAAAAAGTGTGTCCATGGGGTAATCATGCGGAGCAGAGGATTCTGAAAAATGCCACCATTCGTGTCCCACAACCGCAATTTCTTTTAAAATGGATGAACCTTTGCATTAATAGTAAAAACTGTATATTGCATCAAACAATAAATTCCCCGTATCTATTTCACGGTGTAATCAAAATCATATACATATTTGTAGGTTCACAAAGTGGATAATTGCGAGAGGGTTTTATTCCATTCGATTTTGTACAGTAGTGAGTCTTCTCGTATTTAAAAAAACACCAAGCATGGAATGAAATCATTATTACCTATCCAAATACATACATGACTAATTATTCCTCATGAGTATACGAGTTGTTTCAAAGCACCATTTCTACATCCGCTAAAATCTAATAATGCACAGTTTTTTTTAACAACAGTCGATGTTTCGTAATATACCATCGAATTGCTTTGCTTGTGGCGAACGCTATTTTACACAAAGACAAAACAAGAAATGATTTAATTAATCGTTGGAATTAATGAGATTACGATTCAGTTGCATATTTTCTAATTTTAAGATCCTTAAAATGGGTCTTTTGTAGTAAAAGTATTAGTATTAGCATTATTTATCATCGAAAAACAGCTAATTGCAGCAACAATAATGCAAACTGGATTTAGTATCAGTGGCCATTAACTTGCTAATTAAATGTGCACAAATGAAGAGCTTTCCCATAATTTTATGTCTTTGTTTTATACACCAACCTTGACGAAAATCAGGCAAAAACCGCTTTTTAGGTTTGAAATTTAAAGTATGTTTCTTGAGTCCATTTTAGTGGAATCGCTACTTGAGAGAGCTGCCCCTCCAGTGAGCCTTCTGCAGGATTGACCTTAACAATGACTTTAATACAAATAG
>JAHZNF010001332.1:0-14126 GCA_027744215.1 Troglopedetes dispersus
TCATTATTATCGTCATCATCATCATCCTCTGTGATGAGAGAGCTTTATTGAATGCTTCAGGACAAATAGGGAATGCGCAAAAAGGAAGAAAAAAAATATTACAATTTTCCCAGAAAAAATGTAAAACTCATCTTCTCCCGTTTGACTTGTTTGTTCACTCCCGCCAATCAATTTTTTCCCGTTAATATATATTTTTAAAAAAATAAATCACATTAGAGATTGCCTACATATATACATGATACATATATATATATATACATACATATATATACATGAAAATAATTTGAGCGATGAAGCCATTTCCTTTTTTCGCCTTTTCAACTTGTGTCCAAAAAATAATATGGACATGTTTTTCCATAATCAAAGTATGCTCCATAATTCCTCTCTTGTGTGTTCTCAAGTCATATCACAGTTTCCAGGAGTGTCTTTTATGCTCGTCTCGTTCATTTGCATCCGACACACAACGCATCCAATGCGTAATTCACTTTGCTCTTTTGTGCTGAGTGAATTTATACAAAAAAAGAGGAAGCTTTTTGCTCCAGTGAAAGGCTCTCTTTTATTTTATTTTTTGTTGTCTCCTGTTGACTATTTTACTCAGTCTGCTCCGTTCTCCTTCATTTATGCACACACATAACAATGGTGCTGGGTAAAAAATGAAATGCACACAAGTTGTGTGGAGCAGAAGGTAAAATTTGTGAGCAGAACGGAAACAGAATTCCTGATCAACTTGGTAATATCAAGCCTTTTTATATATTTTCTGTTCAATGAAGAGATAAAATGGAAGTGAGTAAAACCGAAACCCGTTTTCTTCTATTCACGTTTTTTGTCTGAGTGGGTGTACGTGAATATCGTACAAATTTAACTGGATGAATTTTGCACACGTAAGCAAGTATTCAGGGGTGTGTATGTGTCAGTGAAAATGGTAACGCATTTATGGACACAAACGTGATAATAAAACAAATCCAAGAGTAGAAACAGAAAAAAGAATCAATGAAAAAATCGGAAGAGAGTGGATTTCTTCAAATCATACATGGTGGGGCAACCTGTTGTTATCTGGGAGCTATTATGGTCTTATCAGGATATTTTCGGGGAGTTGGGTTTCCCCTCTAAATAAAAACTTTTTCTCCACAAAAAAACTATATCATTCACAAAAAAAGGAAACAAAAGAGCAGACGACAGGCTTTGTTACAAGACTGGTTTTACAAAAAGAATAAAAAAACTAAAGTTTCCTTTCAAGAACTTTCTCCAGACAATGATAACCCACCTGTTTTCAAACATTTTTTTCGTATCAATTTCATATTTCGTTTTCTAGTCAAGGTGGAGAGGAAACTTGTTGACGCACAAGATAAGACTTTTTGCCTTTGGTGTCAGTTTACAACGAGTCTTCTCAGTTTTTCTCCAGCTTTCAAGTAAACAAGACAACCTTCAGAGAAAAAAAATAGTTTACAGGCGACAGGAGCCAATTTGTGCATCACAATTATGATACCCCACACAGATGTCTCCATTTCTAATCCTTATGTTTTCCAACTTCAATCTCTCTGATCCTTCTTTTTCATGTGTGTTACTTACTTGCTTTACAAAGGAGGTAGGTAGTGATGCATGTTTTTTGTGTGCGAATTAATTTCTTCTCTTGCTTTCTCATATATCCTCCTGTATTTGTCGTTGGTGATTTGTGCCGGATAAAGTTTTACTACTTCACCTGACTGACGCACGTAGAAAACCGGATATGCGAGAAATGTATTGATATATTTTATTATTAAAAAGATAATACCACCAACAACGCAAATGGTGGCATGCATACATTTGAACTTGAGTGTGTGTGCATAAATTTGTAATACCTTTAAAGTAAAATCTACCAAGGTTGTTCAGCTGAAGTGGGCTATATTTAGATGATGGTTGGAATACGAGAGGAATATTTTTTGTGATGAGCCGATGAGATGTGACCTCCTCCCAAAGCTTCATGCACGTCATCACTATTGTTTGAGCAAACAAAACAAAAAGCGTTTTGATGGATGATATGGTGCAGGTGTTGTAAGTCGTATTAGTTTTCAAGGCTTTCTCTTCCTTGTAGTTTTTTTTTGACAGAACCAGATTTGGTTGCAATTCCCTGAATGTTGGTATTTTGCTGATGTGTTCAAACAGAATCATAGTAATCATAATATGTATTTGGATGGAGTGCGTTTGGTGGAGCATAAAAAAGAGGATTTGGCAGAGAGTGGAAAAAGGTGATTTGCATAAAAATTTGTAATCCTTCTTTACAAAATAAAAGTTTCTCAGTATTTGTATTTGTAAATTCTGGAAATACAGATTTTGAAAAATAAATAATTATTTGGTAGCGGGTTGTGTTATTCCTGAACTTATGCTTTAAAGCTTATCATTGAACTTTTGCAAAATTTCTGTTTTTTTTTCAATGAAAAGCAGTTCCGGAAATTGTCGAGTATCAAAGTATGAATCTTATTTGAATAGAAAAATTCAGAATTAAAAAAAAAAGAAATGAAAAAATTCTCTGTAACGAGCGAGCCAGTTATAAATTCATTGAACAAAACAAACGAGGAAGAAATATCCGGTCGTTTTTTTCAAAGAAGTTTTCATTGAAAAAAATGATATAGGTGTATATATGAAATAGACTTGTTTCAAGTTCCCATTCTTATTTTTTCGCCCCATTTTTCCGATCGACTAGATCTGACTCTTTTCAATTCTGATCTCTCCTCTCAGCTCTGAGAGAAGAGGAGACGAGATCTCAATAATAATGACGATGTAGAAAAAAACGAAGTGAAGACGACATAATGACTGAAGGAAAAGAGGATTTTTTCTTTCTGCTTCTTCTGAAGTGGCTCATTAGCGAGAAAGCAGACAGGCGAAATGGAGTAAAAGATGGGAGACAAGCGTATCAAGTCATCATCATCATCATCATCAGCTTTTAACATTCGAAAGGAAAAAATTGTAGCAGGCGAGATACGAAGAGAAGTATTCCTTGATTTGAGCTCGGAGAATAAAAAGGTCTAGAAAGTTTTTTACCAGTTCGTATTTTTTGTTCAGACTTTGAATGGTGAAAGGGATGATATTATTCCGAGTCCAGGAAAAAAAGTATGGTTTCGAAAGGAGTGAAAATTGGTTTCCCAACTGGCACATGTGTCAATAAATGAAATTGCTGTATTGTAATGATCTGGATATTTTTCAAAGAGTTTTCCTAATCAACTTTCCACATTTCACATTGCACTGATTTATCTATGCACACATTCTATTTTGCAATCGTTACCCTGTGTTTTCTAGTATTTTATATAAAAGTTTTATTTAGTGTACTGTGTGTCCATAAATAACAGAGTATTTTTAGGTATATAGGTTTTTAATAACCATATATCGAGTATTAATAAGGCAATAATTAGCAGGATTATTATTTTTAAATAGACTTAATTGGAGCAAAAACAGGCTTTAAAGTTATAAGTGTATTTTCTTGAATAAATTCATACCAAAGTGGAGGAGGAGGGAGTTTAGATAAGTAAGGCAAAAAAATGAAAGCCATCATCAAGGTGCAATTGTGATCAAATAAGCAGGTTAGCAATTTTTTAAAAACGTAGCATAAATCTGTATAAAAAATAGCTTTTTTAAAAAGTAGCCAATTAATATTTAAAATAAGAAGTTGTAGCTTAATAGTTCAGACAAAGATATCAGTCAGTAGATTCAGTATAGCACTTGACTATCTCTATGTGTTGTTTTTTCTCTCTAGAAGCTTCCATACTCATCCAAATACTAATCATACTAAAAAATATTGATGAATTAGTCATGGACTTTTTGTGATTAGTGATTAATTAGTAATTAATGGATGCATATTTGAATTGAACGTAAGAAGACAGGTTACTATTAGGCATGTGTAGAAATGTAATTCAAATTAATCAACTAATCATTAATACAGATTCTAGGTAGAAATTTACATACAAAAAGAATGTTTCATTAACACATATTAACATAACTAACACAACTGAAACTTACATTGCGAGACAATCAAATCCTGACATGTAGTTTCACAATAATCAACTCTATTGCATAATTACATGAGCAGTCTGTAACATATAACTTTACATTTTTATGTGTATGTGTACATATTATTACACACTTGTTGTTGTTGTTCTAGTGAAATTATCTATGTGTCAACTTTTATGTCTGTGGGTCAAATTGTAGAAAAAACAGTACATTGTTTAAAAAGCATATTATATATAGACAGAAAATTATTACACTCAGAGGTAAACAAAATGTGTGCATAAACAATGCATTACTTCTTTTGTTAGCAATTGTAAAGTAGTTCCTAAAAATAGTTTCGTTGAAACTTCAATTAACAAGTCTTCTCCATAATAATGCCAGGAAACTTCAAACTTTTCCCGTGTAAAATCTGCGGGAAGTGTACCGACTTCAGATATCACTCATTATTGCTTTAACAGTCACTCGAAATTATATCTCCTGTCACATTTTTGAGTCTTTTGAGACAATAAATCCTCAACCAGTTACGCTCTCTCACTCGAATTTCCTGTGGAGCTCCGGTTTAAAAAAATCAAATAAAAGGGATTAGGCTCAGTTGACGAAACCACTCCATTTTAAACAGTGCAAATTCCAAACCACATTATATATGGTGTATATACATCCTTAACTCCTTGTACTTATGCGCACATCGAGACAATTTTCTCCATTTTCTCTTTCAAGTGTGACATGATACTCCTCTTTTATTACCTGTTCAATATTATCTTTTGATTCTCTCGTGGTTACTGTACATCCTCCCTTTTTCTGCTTCATCTTTCACTTTCACTCGTTTTTTCATTCAAATCTTCCATTCTCTCTGCTTTCCTCACCTTTTGTTGTGGCTTCGTCTTTTATTCAGTTCCTCTCCTTTTTCTGAAAAGGGACAATTTTTATTACTTTTCTATCTCTCTTTCTCCTTCTCTCTCTCTCTCTCTCTTTCTCTCTCTTCAGCTCGCTCTTCTCTTGCTTTTTCGTTGCCTCAACTATGAAGGAGTATATATATATATAATATGTGTTCATTCATTTGTGTACACTTTATTTTTTTTCTTGGTGACTGACAGCTGAAAAGAAAAAAAACGGTGGTGATGTGTGAGACCATTCCATTCATTCATTTTTACTGTGGCATTTTCTGACAAGGAGAAACGAAGAAGCTCAAAAAAAATCTAGAATATTACTTCAGTATTTACTTTGAGTATAAAATACAAGTATTACCACATCACTCAATTTTTTAGCTGCTGCAAGTAGTGCTCCATAAATGCTTTGGAAGACTATATTCCATCTATTTAGATTGAATCAAAGCTCTGAAAAAAAGTAGAGCGGAGTCAAGTGAGGAGGAGGGAAGGCCTTGGGAATATAGATCCTTTCCCTTTGAATACACTTTTTTCTAGAGATTTTCTCTCGAGGAACGCAACAGTTAGTTACTAAAAAAATAAGGAGGAGGATAGGATAGGAAGGGAATAAAAAAGGATGCTCTCCTGGAAAAAAGGCAATATAATCAAAATAGACACATTCAATAATAATAAAGTCTCATGTTTTCCCTCCTCCCTTTCGCAGGCCGCAACAGCTCCGGAGAAAGCAGCCTTATCATTTTACACGGTGAAATGGAAATAGTGAAGCGTAAATACACCAACTCAACGAAAAAGAAGTTTTTGCGTAGACTTTTCTACTTTAGTTTCCATTTTCATCGTGTGTGGTTACATTGTATTCTTTGCTGAGATGAGTATGGTACAGCTCCATTATTTATTTTTTTCATAGAAATTTTTCCTACTGAAAAAATTTATATAATAACGTGGTGGTGCGTGCAACTGCCTTTTTTCTGGTGGAGAAGAAGAGTTGATTTGCGAGAGAAGAGCAAATAAGTCGCCTTTTCTCCAACAAAATAAAACTCTCCAGGAAAAGAAGCTTAAGTTTGTTCTCTTGTCCTTTTTTCTGGATGCGGATGACTTTCACTGGAGAGCAGTTTTTCAGGAAAAAAAGGGAAAATGCTATAGAGCATGAATGAATGGTGAGTATCATATCGTCAGTGTTCATGGCACGACTTGGCAAAAAGCTAGACAAAAAATAATAATGGAGCGTGATCTGTAATATATGCTAAATGTACATTGAAGAAAGGAAAACCTTATAAACATTTTTCTTTTGTGGAAGGCATGCAAATGCCAGAGAGAAGTAAAGAGTTTGGTCGTGTGTGCATATATGCGTGTGTGTGCACTTTTTGTGATGGTGGGAAATATTTTTTGGGTGGAAGGAGGCACGCACCTGTGGCCGTGTCGTTCTGTGGAATTTTCCCTTTTTTGAAGAAGATTCAGTTTTTTGTTGTAAAAAAGAGGAAGGAAATGTAAGAAGGCATTATTTTTCGGGAAGTGACGGTGGATTACCTTTAAAACTGGCTGACACATAAATTTCTGGAAAAAATTGGGACTTAGGCGGATATTATTTTTTTTAAAGTTATATTTTTGATGCCGAAAAAAAGGAGAAAGTGGAAAATATGTACTTTTGGCCTGCAAAAATAGAAAGCTAAGGGCAATATTGGGAAAGAGGAAAGTGGTGTGGTTGAGAGTTGAAGCTGATGTTGAGACAAACAACATAACGGACACATGATATTACGTACAGCTTTCTGTGGTGTTCTGGTTAAGTCTGGTTTAGTTTCCAGAAAGAAAATGATAAAAGATGGGTTTACGTGTGCTTGAAAAGTTAAGTTGGTAGCGAAGGAACTTCGTTAAACGCAAATGAGGAGAAATGCGTTGTAGAATGTGGCCAAAATGCACAATTCAAAAAAAGAAAGTTGGTTTTTGCTGAAAACTGGTGGCTTTTATTGCTTTCATAAAATACCATTAAATGTGATCTTGAACGCGAGAGTTTTCATCTTTCATGAAATGAAGAAGAAAGTGAACGTGGCTCAGATGCGGTTTGCAGGAAAAACAAAAGGTGAAATGCGCTCCGAACAAAATGGGGTCGTGGGAAAAATATGTTCTAAAAGGTTCAAATATCCATCTTGATAAGGAAAAGACTACAATGAATATATGATTTCGTCACAAAAAAACGTGTTCACGGCGATCTCAATAAAATGAAGTTGAAGGTGAGAATATCTACTGCGATCAGATTGGACTTGGCTTGCCTTAATAAAAATATATGTTCTGGACAAATACGTTCAGATACCTCGAGCGTGAGATCGAAGGGGAAGAAAACGTGTTAATTTTTTTCGGGAAAAAATTTTATTTACACAATATCACGTTTTATGTTACACGAGCACATAAAAGAAGCTTCCGTATCCGTCTCCATTTTATTATCTTTGTTATATATTTTATTATTAGTTTTATGAACATCCTTCACATGCACGTGTGTGTAATAAAAAATTGCTTTTGCCACAAAAAAGTAACAGCTTTTTTTTCGCTTTTGTCCGTCCCGTTACATTGTTGTCACTTTAACTGGTCACACCATCTGAACATAATAATTTTTTGCCTCCTGGTTTAGTATCTGTGCACATTTTGTAATATTGCATGTTCTTCCTTGTTGCATCCATTTTTTCAGATACTTGTTATTTCAGAACAAGTAAGTATGTATATGTATGATTAAATAAGCACATGATAAGCCGTCGGTGCAGCCAAAAATTAGGAAGCGAAATTTTCTGGTTGATGTAGCTGGGCAAGTTGATGGCGTGACAGGATTCGATCTGCTCTTATTTTTTACTATCTACTTTGGTGGTCGTAAAGAGTAGCACGAGAAAAAAAACAAAGTTTTCTTTAGCTCTTCCTTATTTGGCTCATGTGGTATCTTAATTAAGGACAGTTTTCCCCTTTTTTCCTCCAGGTATCCATCCATCCATCCAATTTCTTCCTGTTTTCCGCCTAGAAAAAAAAGTAAATTATCGATCTTGCAGCGTGACTCACACAATCTTGTCTGCGCCTTTGGTTATCTGCTAATGAAAATGTAAAAATTGAAGTTGCTTTTTTATTGCCATCATCACCATTACTTGTGTGGGTAGTCCTGAAACACAAGTTTTTTTGTTATCTTGTTGTAAAGAAAGTTTCTTTCTTGTGGAGCTCCAACTAAGTTTTTTCTCCGGAATTTTCGCTTTCAAGTTTTTCGTAACGAAACTTTCCATTTTCATTGTGTTCACGAAAGTAATGTGTGTGCACTGTAGAGTCTTATAATGTATAAACAAAAATTAGTGGTAGCGCATGTGGCCAGTGTTCTATCACAGTGTTTTAATGCACAAAAAATGTGGGGTTTGTATGTACATAAAGTAGATAGTCAACTGTAGCCGAAAGAATTTTTAATATCAAGGTCGTTTTTTTGCAAAAAAATGCCAATTTTTTGCATACTCGTCGCATAAAACGCTGTGAAGCTATTATCGTTGATGATGATATGAATGACTTACATAAACAGGATTTCCGTAGGTTGTAAAAAAAATTTTGTATGATGTTATATATTATTTACGTGGATGCTGTATGTAAATAGTAGAGTGAACGTTAAGTTAACTTATTACGGAAATGAAGATGAATGCTATTTTAAAAGAGTTTTTAACTGTTTTTATAGTTAAGTTTGAGTGTGTTCTTTGGTTATTTTTAGGAAGGAGCATAATAAAGATTTTTATCAGCAGCAAAAAACCTGGGACCTGTCGCATTATGAAAACTTTAATTATTATTAAGATTTTTTGGCTTAGATATGCATGGTGCTCGGTAATAATGAATAATATTTAGTAATTGAGATAGATATGTATAAACTAGTTAGATTAGTTGGATGGATACATAAATTTTATGTAATGTTGAGTGAAAGGATTGGTAATTTCCTTTCCAAAAAATGTAATCAAGGAAGAATGCAGGGAACTTTGTACAGATGCGCAACACAATTCCTTTTTGTCACTGTGACACACGAAAAAATGGGTGGAGCACAGAGAGACAAAAGAATTGAGGTATTGTTGTGCCATTTCGTAGAAGAACAAATGTAGGTAGAGAAAGGTAGATAAAATGTGGATTAAAGTACTAATTAATGATTATGATTAGTAGTGTAAAAACGTGAATGATATAAGGAATATTATTTTTTGAATTAGAAAGTACGTAAACCGCGAGCTACATATGATGTTTGTTATAGAGAATGGTGTAATTTAAATGAGAATATTAGGTACTTGAGTATTGAGTACAAGTAGACATGTTTGCGTGCAATTGCGGTACCGCGCATATTCGATGAGGTCTGAGAAGAACTAGTAATTCGAATTGAAATCCTAACCAAAAGACAACCTGACAAAAAGTTAATTCCGAAAATTTGTGTGAACAATTTTTATAAAGTAGATTGTACTCACACAAGTAATCGCTTTAGACGCAACTTGGAAAAGTAGAATAAATGAAATAATTGATTAGGACACTTTTAAAGACTTGTAGATATAACGAAAGCAGTCAATTTTTTTGTTGCAGAAATAAAATAAACTTATCTTCAGATAACAGCTTTAAATATAAAAACAATCAAAAGCTATGCACACTTGCCGAAAAAGGGATAGAAACTTGAGGTAAAGAGGAAATTGTAAGGAAATTACAGGAAACTTGTTATCAATGTAAAAGTAACTTTCAATTGAAGTCATCGATTTGTTTGTGGTATAATTGTATAGACAACTTTTGAAAATATTTTTTAAACAAAATGTTCGCCAAAACTGAGCGTAAAAACTATATTATCTATCTAATACACTGCGATTCATTATTATGGTGCATCTAAAGCTGTGTTTAAGAATGTTAAGATGCGAGTCTGTTGTAAGAATTTTTTCTAGGAAAATTAAAATTTAAAAAAAATGTTAACTATGAAATCGCTAGGAGTACCTTAATTCAGACGGGAAGCTAGTACCTCACAAAAAGATGCAAATTGAAATAATATACTACATAGCTTGCTACAAGATAGCATGTTATAAGGATAAAATCATAAGAAGTATTATTCTGTTATTCTATCTTAAATATAAGCTAAATTGTATGAAGTTAGCCAAAACGGGTGAGTAACATGCTAAAAATATAAACTATATTGTCACTTGTTAATAAATCATATTATGGGATAAAGGTTCAGGTTGTTTTGGTGTGAGTCACACGTAGTAAATTTTCTGATAAAACCGAAAAATTTCAACATTAGCTCGATTGTAAGCTATGTACTGTAAGAAAACTACAATAGATATTGCTTAAGCTATGAATTTAAAATATGGTATAATTTATGGATACATTCTGTGTAAGAAAAAAAGATGATATAGGTAACCCTCATGTGAACGCTGTAAAGCAATGAAAAGTCATCAACTATAGTTTTAGGCACATTTCAAAATGACCTTTTTATATGTCCCACTTTTCTCTATCAATCAATAAATCTCGTACTATAAATTGTCTATACCTTTTCAAGTATTGCTGTAACATTCCTACTCCTTTTCGAAAACAAAAACACTTTACATGATAGTTTGTAGGTGATTCAGTTAAATCATGAGAATATTAAAGGGGATAAGGCAGCTGGCAGCTGGGTAAACTATGATAATTTAATGTGCTATGTATACTCTTAAAATAAATAACACTATAATTATTATACACAAATGTCAAGCGCAGTATCAGCGACAAAAAATAAACCAGGGTGTTCTAGACAGTAGTAACTAGTAATTTATTATCATATTACAAATTACAACCTGCCCAACAATGTATTATAAAATGTCATCATCATGGGACATGACTTTGTTGTGTAAAAACCCCGCATTATACAAATCACTACTTGTATACTTCAAGAAAACAAAAAGTACAGTAAACAAAGAATAGTTACGCACATGCGCATAAAGTATTATTGTAGAAGAGGTACACTACTGAATTTATAAGTGAATTCTACATTATGTACTTACCAAATATTATCAGAAACGATGTAATTTATCATAAAGATTATAGAGGTAGTTGTAAACATTACAATTATATAAAACTTAAAAATGATATAATATCGTAAAAATGGACATACTTATCATAATTCCTAATTATGTTGCAATCTTTCAGTTGGAAAAAATATGAAACTCGTAAATAAAGTGACGACGTATATTAAAGTACGAAGAAGAGCTACATTTTGATATACTTATTACTTCTCTACACAATCACATTTCTTTGTAAAAAATAAATTTCCTGCGTAGTTCACAATCAGTTCTGTCATGAGTCTAAACTGGAGGTCAACGGAGCGCAGGACGGATATTTAAAAACTTTACTGCAAACACGCACAATTTTCAACTTTTAACCATTTAAATAAAAAATGATACATAAATTAGTCTACACAAGTTCTCCACAAGCAGTGATTGTTATTCTTTCCGAAGTTTTCCCAGACTTGGAACCAAATTTCTGAAAAACAAAAAGACAACAACAGTAATTCAAGGTTGAATTCGATTTTAACAAGCTCACACTTTGAATAATTGATTTGTAAAGTGCATACTTCTATTTTCTTAAGAATATCCAATCCAGAAACAATTAATCCAAAAACTACGTGCTTTCCATCCAACCTAAGAGAAATTAAACAAAAACAATTTTCATTATCTCAGATACGGTAGAGGTCAGAATTTGAATCAGTAAAGTTTGCTGAAAACATCTTACCAATTTGTTGGTTGAAATGTTATAAAGAATTGGCTTCCATTCGAGTGTACTCCTAATAATCATCGACAACAAAATCAATTAAGAAAACTTTCCAGTTCACCTTTACTTATACACCACAAAACCAACCTTACCTGAATTAGCCATGGCTAAGGTCCCTGGTGCGGAGTGTCTCAAGGTGAAGTTCTCATCACGAAATTTACTTCCATAAATACTTTTGCCACCTGTCCCATCATTATTCGTGAAATCACCTCCTTGCGCCATCTAAATAAGGTAATTAAATTTAATTAATTAATGTCAAAATTTGTTCTCATATAGAACCAACTTGGTTTCGTCGTTAACAATGGTGAAAGAGAAACTGTAGGGTTTGCGAACATCTGGTCCTGGAGCTATCTCCTTATGAAACAAATCATAAAATACTTGAAACAACATACCTGCAGTGCGGAAATGTTTTTAAAACTTATTTTCAAAGCAACCTTTGCCGCTGGTTTGGCCTTTTCCTTATCTTCTCCTTCCTGGCCATTCTCATTTTCTCTGTCCTCATCCTTTTCAACATTCAAGGTTTCCCCGGCGTGCCTCTGCAACCACTTATCATCCGCCCAAACCGGTCTCGTGGTAAAGTCCTTAACCTTCATCGGTCTGGCCAAGTTGACACGTATCGTTCTTCCAAACAGTTCTGAGTCATTCTAGTAGTTTATCAATCAACAGCAAGTCAAACAAGTTATCGTTCCCCGATTTTGCTGTCATTTAATTGATATACAGTTTAAGTCTCCGTACCATGTTATCTATAGCTGCCGCTGCATCCTCAACTAATTCAAATTCAACGAAAGAAAAGCCTCGGTGCTTTTGGGTTTCATAATCCAACGGCATCTGAACATCCGTTATGTCTCCAAATGGGATAAAGGCAGCTTTCACTACATCCAGATCCACTTCTTCTGCCAGGCCACCTAGATATTTTTACAAAAACCGTCCAAAAATCTTAATCTCAAGTGGGTATGTTTATAGTTTGGCTTTTTGAAACATGCATAAAGGCAAAGGTTTTCCTGCTTTCCTGTTCATTATTGCTTTTTATTGCTTCAATAATTGATAATTTCACTTACCTACATAAACCGTTCTCTTCAAAGCCTGTGGGTTCGTCATATTGATTTCAACTTAATCACAAGACGAGCAATTGGTAATCTATAGGTAATAATCCAATCTCTGTTAATCCCCCTCCGTATTTGGTAAAATCTTGATTCGTAAAATCTTTAACCTTGTTCCAAACATGTAAACTCAATCAAATTAATTTAATTCTTCGAACCACTCAAAATTAAAATTCACTGATTTATTAAATTAAGCTGAATTCACTGCAGGAAGACAAAAGAAAACTAATCACAAAACTAGTGTCATCAATCAGAGAGTTCCTCCAAGTTCCCATTTGTAAATACACCACACAACCTGATGAATGATCAACAACGTAAAAGCTGCTATGCTCTGGCGGGTTGGAAGCCGGGGTGTTTGCCCCAAGAAAGAATGTATGTGCGTGTGGCATAAGCACATAATATATGGAGATGAGAAGGGATAAATAATATGTATGTGGACATTTTTTGAAGATTAGGTACTGAATTTTTCCTGAACCTCAATGAATTGTGTGTTAACGTTAAAACTGACACACCGATTAATTTAACGTTATGATCTGAGATCTGTCTTGATGTGTGATGTATTAATATTATGTAAATATTTATTGTGACACGAAATAATGTGAGTTTATAATTGTAGTAAAAAATGTTATGTCTCAATTAATAGTAAATTGGATGGGTTCAAAGTTAAGTTGTTTATAATTGAATAAAGAATGAATCTGAATGAATATAACAAATTCGGAAGTACCTATTTCGTTTTAAATGAGCGATATTACAGTTAGGTTGCAGTTATAATTATAACAACTTGACAAATATGTACAGATTAAAATATATACAGTTCAATCTAAAAGAGATTAAGTTATCTTGTGATTAGAACACTATGTGCTGGAATTGAACACAGAATTATTTAAAGATCTCCTGGAAAGATCGTATGGATTTGAAATTTGTTCTTGTAGAGCATCCAAATACGATTTCTTGTCCAAAATGATTTGTTTAGCAGTATGAGCATCGGGTGGGAGCGCCCCGTTTGCACTTAACTGTCCTAATTCTTCTTTCAAAGCTGTGTGTCGTCCTTGCAGATTTTCAAACCGCTCCAGTAAATCCTGCATCTCGTCGACGCTGACAAATTTACCACGCTTTTCACGGGCAACCTGAAATAAATCAAAATCAAACAATTCAGGCAAAATGCTATAATTTTACTATTTTTAATTTTTATAACTTTAACCATTTAAAGTGTAATTTAATTCGAGACCTGACCTTTAACTTATCAGCTTCTGCTTTATAAGAACCTAAGGCAATATTGAGTCTGCGAAGGTTATCCTGTTTCAGTTTTTCTTCACGTTTGCTCCGCAAAACTTTCAACTCCTCCAGCTCCTTTTTAGCCAGACCGACATTCTTAGCTAGTTCCCTCCTTCTCAAACGAATT
>JAHZNF010001333.1:0-13113 GCA_027744215.1 Troglopedetes dispersus
GACAAGAAGGAGAGGAACAATGCCAAAAAGACGGAAGTTAAGTTTTTAGTGTAATGATCCATATCACAGCATATATGTATGTGATCACTCTCTCCTCACAGCCACGGGAACTTGCAAAACACTTGAGGGTATTATTTTCAAATGTTATAAATTAGCGAATCAAGATGAAACTTGTGACAAGCTCAACAAGGCGTATTTAATATCGTTTTAAGCTGTCAAATAAATCGTTCACCTCAACAAAGGAACAATATTTATAGAGAGCCATATGTATTCATAACTCGTTCCACCTAAGTGAGTTCTTTCGCAGTTTCGTGGTAGATGATATGATTATTGAGTGGATCGTACATCGTTTCAAAAAACTGTTCTATAATATAAAACTTAAAATGCGATTTTCAACTTGAAGCATTTCTAGCATCTTTTGGATCGCTGAGCCCATTATACCGTTTTTTAATTCAAGATTTAACAAGTGACGATAGGGAAATTATTTCTCTTTTCGTCAAAGCATTGAACAAAAACTTGAATAGCTAACTTGAAGCAAGTTAATCTCGCTGAATAAAGCTGATAGTGTATCACTGGAATCATATTGTGTAAGGAAAAGGAAAGCAGGAATATGGTTTCCGTTAAAAGGAATTACATGGATCTCCTCGAAGAAACATGAACACGCAGATGGTATTGTTGCAGAAAGCCTACTTTCCTGAATGTGCCCTAAATGAGTTTCCATTTCCCGTTCAATTTCTAATGCCATGGTACAAAAAATGACTTTAAATTAAAAGCTACACTGTATCATTGAGTAACTGTTTGCATTCGTGATTTCAGCTCGTTTGAACCAGAGTAATACTACATTACGCACACGTAGTGGGTGCATGACCACAGCATAATTTTCTATAATATAAGGTGATTGTTGATACTCACGTCACACAAGCCTGAAATCTTCCTCAGCACTTTTCTATTAGAAAATGTACGTTTGCAAGTGAGATTTGAGTGTGTGAAAATGCTGAAACTATACTGTCCGTCCACTCCCTTACCAATCCCCGTAATACTTAAAATTCACAATCAGTACACGTAGTATCAATACACTTTTTTTTATCCCTGATTCCCTGTTCGCAGAATGTAATTTCCTAATTCTGTATGCAACTGATGTTCAATTCATTTTTGATCTCCCGTCATGCTGCTACAATGCATATTGTAGCAGAAACTATATATCAGTGTAAAATAGTTTGCTCCTAGTGCGCATGTTCATAGCTCCTGGCAAATTAGTGAAACGTTCAGCCTCATCATTTGCAATGAATGATTACTTAAAGTAACTAGAATACACTGCAGGCCAGAGCAGCAAAAAGAAAATGAAAAAAAAGTATCCTTATCGTCAGCGACTGAAGGAGAGTATGAATCACAAAGGTGGGATTTTCTTGCCAGGCCAGGTCATGTTTCCCACGAAATAGGAAAAAATCTGGTTCGCCAGATTCCAGTGGCGATTCAATGCCGCATTCTTCTGCACAGGAGCGAGTTCACCTTGCGTTGTTATGTTTGCATCGTCTTCCCTGATGTGCAGTTATGTTCTACAAGATTATCGTAACACCATTTCATGTTGTATAAAGCATTTTTTGATGAGCTTCTGTTTCAACGATTTTTACAGTAAGTTACATTGTTTCATGCAGCAAGTTTTCCTTGACTGACTTCACTAAAAATGAAATTACCTCAAGTCAGAAGAATCAAGAAGTCAGCCAAAAATGCATGCCAAGCGCAAGACAATGTGACGCAAGTGAAGACGAATGATTATGACAGGCCATAATTTCATGGTCCTGAGTGTGACCATACTACACTCATAATACGCTTTGGAGAAAACAATGCACACCCATTATTATAAAAAAAACGATTTTAGCAACAAAAAACCTAGCCAAGCAAAGTGAACTTATCTTACCTTTGGCTCGTATTGTGCGCAGAAAGAAGAGCAATAAAATTTTAGAAGGCAGGAGACAAAACATCCATATTTTAGGTATACCATGAGGAGTACTAACACACGCTCATTTGTAATACTTGAAGCATGCATTATCGTTAGCGAGATGACAAATGCCTACTTACAAATACAGGAACAGATTGTTTATTAGTCACGTCACAGTTCTTTAGCCTTTGTGTCGTCGTACACGCAAAACAGGGACAAGTTGACAGTTGTTGGTGGTGTGGTATATAGGCATTTTTCTGAAGAGGACCAAGAAGGATAAAAAGGCATAAAAAAGAGTTATTTACTACCTTTTTACTCTGACTATTTTTTGTTGTGTGGTGTTGTGTCCCTGTCACCGTCTTATTTGTTGTGCAAGAAGATGTCCTTAAGGCCATTGTATTTTGTTATATTTGAAGAAGATGATTATCAGTTTCATCATCAAAAGATTTTTTTATTCTAAAATAAAATGTTACGGTATGTAATCCGCAACTTAATCCTGAAGAATGTATAAAATATGAGGGATACTATTTTATATGCAAATTGTTGCTAATGTTGTGGTTTGTTTAGTTTGTAGTGAGCTAGACAGGCGAAGGGAGCATCACCTTGTGCTTTTAAAAGAATTAGCATTATTAATGCCAAGTACATGTTTCACGTCTGGCTGGTTGAAAGTTATTTGAGAAATGACGCCAGTCGATCATTAGTAAAAGGCAAATTATTTTTTATTAGGTATTATCACGCTTGCCATCAATGATTTTTTATTAATCCATCATGACGTGAGAAAAAAAAATTGTGCATGCATACTTCTCCATTTTTTCCAAAGTGCATTTAAAAGTGCAAAATAGTCAAGTGAATGTGAAGGTATTTTGCATAAATAGTTTGTTCCCTCTCAATCTCACATCTAGCTAATCAAGCGACACTTTAATGACGCTGAAATTATAGCAGCATAATAATGTATGAGATAAGCTGCAAAAATGCTGAAAATGCTTTTGCGTACGTAAGTACTTGGAACGTGAGTGAAACTATTTTGTTCTTGTGTATTGTTAGGAATGATCATTAGTTAAGAGGTGTTTGTCTCTTCACAGCATTTGCATGATAACTATCTGTATTGCACCATTTCTGCAACGCATTTTAGAGTCAAGTCTGGGTTGCAACAATATTGTCTACACTGTGTGTATTCATAAATTTGTCACAAATAACGGATATACCACAATAAAAATTCTTCTAATCGTTCTGTGTCAAACAGAATCTTCAGAGAACCTGTCGCGTTTCAATCGTAAAATGATCACTTTTATGACTCATTTAGTTAAAGCCGTAAAGAAGATTATGACTCTTATGACTGGGATGAAATCGTGTCTTATCTTTCACTGACTTCATTACCTGTCGAAGGCATCTCTATTGTTGATGAAATCATTCGTCGGAGAAATCAACAATAAAAAATTGAATGTAAACTGAATGAAAATTAACTCTTTTACGTCTTTTAGAAAAGACATAGGAAGAAATGAATGAATGCATTCGGGAAGGTTGTTTTCATTGTGAGATCATCCCACACGTCTCAATTTTATGTTGACGAAACTTTACTTGTAAATGGTACGATATTCCACGTTTCGCTGTTTCCAATTTTATGACAAGGAGCTGGGAAAAATTCTGAACATTCAAATTTACATTCAAGATAAAGATATTGCTCTCTCTCTCTCTCTCTCTCCCTCTCTCGAAAGACTGAGTAAATATTCGCTCTCTTCATATTTCAAACTACACTGTAAAAATCATAATAGTTCATTAATACAGCTCTGCTGAAGTGGTAAATATTATTACTAATTATTATTCCTTGATAATAACTGCCACATTGTATCATTACAGTACATAGTACCAGAACGGACTTTTAATGTCCATCTTTCTCTCTCCACTCGTCGGGAATAAATTTATGATTCATAACTGATTTATGAGTTCATTTAAGACGTGTAACATTTTACTGTTGTTGTTGAGTTGCACTTTTTTATTACTGCTTGCGGTTTTAAAGCTAAACTTTAAATGTATGTACGACAACAATAATAATTATCCTGTAACAGGAGAAGAATTAAAAAGTGCATTTGTATACATACACACTTATGTCGTGATTTTTTTGTTGTAAAATTAATCGCAAACTTAGTAGCACGTATTGTTTTTTCTCTCAAGACTTGTAAATGAACGGTTTTCCTTTGAATAACACATTCATCTTCCACTTGTCGGTCTACTCCTTTGTATGCGTGCATCTCTCTTTTTCCCATTTGTATTGTCTCCTGTAATCATTAATTCAACGTTATTATTTATTATCGTCATCATCTCACTCAGTCAAAAGTTGTTCTCATCTGGTTCATTGAAAAAATCTGTGGGGAGGATGAATGGCTCTCTGACAAACTAAAAACAGAATCTATTTTACACGCAAATAGCGTTCATACAAATCGTAATGTACAGTAGTTTTTTTTAAAAAGTGACTTTGAACCAGTGACAATGTACGGAAGAAAAAAATACTCTGTTTTTATATTCATTGTATATATTCTAAGTATTCACCTCTTAACTTTGTTGCAATTCTTAATCCCACACAGAGTGTGAGTAAACTAAGGAGAGTATGGCGCTGGGTTGGATATCGCAATGAAAGATCAATATTTTATTCATCCTCTCATAATAAATTTGTAATTCAATATTATACCAAGTGTTTATTCATTAATGGCAAACGAAGGGTAGGGGCGTCCTTTTGTTCCATTTCTTGTGAATTCAAACATTCTATATTTATTTTACTATTAATACTGCTTCTTAAATAGTGAGAGGATAGCTTTGTTTATGGAAGCAGGTACCTTTTTGGTAAGGTTACCAACATGTATACATTACATTGACTATTTTTGGACTTGGAAAAGTAATCAGTCTTGTGTTATCATTAGCGTTGTTGAGTGTCATCATGGGACTCTGAAAAACCAAACACGAAAGGACACACAGACTGATATTTTAGGTAAGTAGAAGACACAATTTTGGTAAAAAAAACGACGAGAAGGAAAAGGAGGAAGGTGTGTATGTACTCCCCTAATTTATAGTACGATTCTGCGACATACCAACCAACGTCGTCGGCGGCACTGGCGGTGCAAAAAAAAGAGACAGATTTTGCACTTTCGTATTTAGGGAGGTACGATCCATTTCCTATTGTTTCTTTTTTGGGAAGGCTGCGGACCAGCTGGGACTACAAGATGAAATAGTTTTTGCACACAAGGCAATGAGCTATGTTAATTAAGGCCATAAATCTCCAAAAAAGCAAACAAGCAGAATTAAAGTCGAGCTTCCTTCGTTACGTTATGGTCGTTTCTCTCTCGTTTTTTATGTTCGTCTTGACAAATTCACATATCCCCCAAAAAACAAATGACGTTGCCACATAGAGTGCCAACTAAAGAACAATAACAATAAAACGAGACGCGCATCAATTTTACAAAGGACGACAAAAACAGAAAGTAAAATTTTTTGCCACAAATTTTACACACACAAGTACGCAACAACAACAGCAAAACTGCAACGGTAGATTACAACATATTGATCAATTTATCAGTAAACAAGTTCTCTTCTCAGCAAGTCCTACTGCGCATTACATTGTTCTCTAATTCGTCCTCCTTGGCAAAAAAATGTTTCATTCATGAAGTGCATTTTGTACACACACATGAGCATAACAACAATAGAACGAATTCCGTATTCACTTGCACCTACAAATTATCCGCGAGGTAAATCTGATAATTTCATAGCTGCCAGAGACAAACAGGGTTTTTCTAGAGCTATAAGTCAACTTGTCCAAACTATAATTTAACCAATTTGTTCGGTTTTATTTAATGAGGTAGAAGTGCTAACCAATATGTCGATGAGGAAGAAGAAAGTTAAGGTAGAAAACTCCTGTCCAAAATGAAGACCAACTGCTGCGAATATTTTTTACAAAAAGCTCTGGCCTGTTGCAGTAAACAAATGTTGTGGTCTATTCCCCGTTTTATTTTCCTCTGATGACCTGTCGGAGAAACTACCTAATCATCACGGAGAGCAATAAAAGAGTCCACAAAGATCAACAACATTCTATTACCACCGTAGATAATCTAATGGGTGGAAAGAAAGGGAAAATGTACTGGTTAGATTGCTCATTGCTAACACGCAACATAGCGCTAATCAAGAATCATGATAATGGCAGTGAACATTTTTTTTATTTTGAATTCACCTAAACCAGAAGCTTTACCGGTTATCCTTTCTATGAGAAGGTCCTTATCACCAAAGATTGTCTGATTTGATTGCCTCTGCTTGTTCTCTCTTATCCTCAGGATGACCATTAGCATTATTATGTATTCATTGATCGAATCCGTTTTTCGAGGAACAAGGGTTCAAACATGGTTTTCAGTTTGGTGGCCTGATCGTCAAGTCATTATCAACTATCACTGTGCAAAAAAATCAAAGATGACGAAAAAATGTATTCTGTCTGCGTGCATTTAAATCCATTAAGGAATGACGAGGAAAATTCCCTCAGTATCAAATGTCGGAACTTGATTTGTTTAATAGGTAAAATGTTTTTGTTGGTAATGAGATTTTTTCCGATTGACCCTGGTGGCAGCGCACGACGCGATATTAAACATTTTTATTTACAACTATGCCACTTGGAATAATTCAAGTTTGGAACCACCATTTTCTTATTGATAAACAAAATAAAAGGGTTTGAATTTATAAAAAAAATTCTTGCAATTCATGGAGGGTCGTACGGTACATACCTACAGCACATTGGTAATAATATTTTCATTACCTTTAACGTTCATCATCGTCCTCATCATCGTCATTACAAAATGCATGAATTATTTTATTTATGTGAGGAATGTTTTTTTTTTGCATTTGAAGTCGGGCTAAAAAGATGCATAAATCCGTACATTACGTTACATAGTTGCCTTTGTGGTCTCTTTGAAGGTAATTAAGAAAAAAGCACGCATACATATTTGCACGCTTGCGTGCAAGCGAATGCGGGAGCTCTTCATCTTTTTTATGCAGTGAGCATCTCTGCATTTTACGTGACAGGTACGGGCTTTTATTACCAAAAAAACGCAAATAAATGAAATGATAGTGAATGTGACTGTTTTTTGTTGCTAAAATGTATAAAAGGGGAAAAATATATGGTTCTGGTTTAATATGCATGAAAAAATAATGATTTCAACTATCGCAAAGAAACGCGATACATACGCTTTATCTGAATGTGTATTTCGTATATTTTATGTGCTTGCCTCAGCCTCCTTGTGCATAAATCTTTTTGGCAATCGGACGAGTTATAAGAAAGAAAGGCTGAAACGAAGATTACCTCCAAGCAAATATCCACAAAAGAAAGAAGAGGTGAAGGTACGCAAACATGGCAGGTAGATGCAATATATATTTTTTTGCTTTGCAAAATACGTAATATAGTAATATTATAATAATAAATGGTAACGTGTTTCCCAGCTTCAAATTCGATTTTTTTAATCTTTGCTTTTTCATAGCTTCAAAAGAAGATACGATATGATTGATTGTGAAATGTCTTTTAAATACGGAGCTGTGTGCGGTGCCAACTTTGCATGCATATTTATAAATACATAATGGTATATTTAAAATGAACCGAAGAAGCCACTCCATATTTATGTCTAGAAGGAGGAAAATGATCTTCACTAACGAGAATGGAATTAGATATTTCAATTTTCTGTCTTTCCCCAATTTATATATTATTTATATGAGTGTCCATTTAGCGGTGTCTTCTACCTTATATGAGAATAAAGTAGGTGTGGGGAATGGAGGGATTAGTATAGTAATCATGTAACGTTTCATTTCATTTCTCTTCCATTATGGACAGTGAAAAAGATTCTCTTAACAACCTTACGTAATGGTAATGGTATCAGGAAAAAGGTCCGTCCGTAATAACAATTCACTCGTACCTTACAAAACCAATCGCTCAATACTTCAAGCAAAACTAAAAATATGATGAACATGGGTTCAAACGCATCTCACATTTTCCTTCATTCAGACTAGACCTGCAGTGAATAGATTTTCTTGATGAAATTGTCGATGATAAATTCACAGTCATCTTGCATTGTGCATGTGTCTTAGCAAGACGATTCTTGAATTTTTGGCGATGTGACCAGCCAACAAGAAATGTGCCGAAAGAGCCACACCGAATGTTTTTCCTTATGTTCTCCGTGCAAGAATAATGGTCCTTTTCATCCTACTCTTTTCATATGTGGTGATGATGATGATGATGTGCGAGAGATCACATCTTGCATTGCAAGGTGTAGCAGGCTTCAGAGCAATTCAACAGACAAGTCCGCATGGCCATATAACTGAGATTGTTTTCAGGAGAATTTTTTGTTGGCGATCTCTTATGCGATCTTTCCTGACACGGATGATGGTTCATTCCTTTTGTTGCCTTCATTGCTTATGTATTACTTCTGGCTCCTCGTGAACTTGCACTGGTCAACTTGATAGGTGTGATGGTAATGCAATACCTGCATGTGTGCATCCCTAAAGTGTGTAGAGTTGCCAAACGGAACACAATGTTATTGCCTTGTGCAGCGTGAGTATTGTCTAAAAAGAATAAGTATTCATCCTTGTCTGCCTTTTTTAAACAGAAGAGATCATCATAATATCAATTGTGATCGGTATAATATATGAAGCAAGGCTTCTCTACACACTGCTTTTTCATCAGGTTTATTTGCGTGAGGTTCGTTTAGTTGTAAAAAAGTTACGTGGAGTTGAGTCGTGGTTTTCGTTGTTTACTACCAGGCCACAGCTACAGCTAAGGTCACACAAGTGCATTTGGATCTAAAAAATTAACAACATATACATAAACACAAGTCGACAAACAAGGCATACCTCCACGATTCATCAATTTTTGTTGCAATGTGCACGTTACTTTTTAAGTTGGACCTACGAGCAACAATGATTGCCTTTTTGTTTATTCTGTAAATATTTTTTGTGCATAATAAAATGTGCGATACTCATCAATAAGCACATATTTTTGTGCTGTGATTTATTTCAACATGCAGTGAGGCAGGTATATACAAACACATTAAATAAGTTACGTTTTTTTATTGTGTAATCCATTTATTGATTGAGATTGGATTCAATAGATTATCCCAGAAAAAAAATGTGAATTACTGCACAGCTACACAAGCTTGTGTTGCATAAGAGCCACAATTAATTACCACTCACCTGTTGCTTTGCAATTGTACTTGTCAGCAGTGTTGGACTGTGTTGCGGAGATATTTTTATGACAGTGCAATGTGCATAGTGTAAAAAATGATACCATGCTGCTGGTTTGATTACAAAAGCGTGTCCACTATTGTATCCAACATATTTTTGACACTCAAGTCCCATTTTAACTTGGTACTTCGCTAATGTGAAGAGCATGCCGTCTCAAGTCCTCGTGTACAAAATTTCGTCGTCGTAAAGCTTGTCTCACATTAGCACAAAAGGAAAAAACACCTCAGACTTTATGCCTACGTAATTCCAACTGTGCACGAAATAACTTGCAGCCAATTAAGTGTTTAAATCGCAATTACGCAGTAGCACGAACTATAATAAGAGTTTTATAAGTTCACTCACACATGCCTACACAGTTTTTTTGTTAGGTGTCTTTTGGCAGATTAAACGTTAAGAAACTAAAAGCTTGTCCGCGTTACGATACGGTATTTTTTTTACGGAGAGAGCCTGGCCACACTTGATGACGATGATAGAAAAAAAGCTGATCGGGTTTCACTTTATTTGTTGGAGAAATGGAAAAGCAATCATGTCATAGAATTAATTAAGTTTGCACCACCGCACCGCAGTGCAATTTTTGCGAGCGAGCAGGTGCTGCTGCTCACTCTTTCCAATAATAATTCTTATTAATAAACAATCACCCTGATAATCTTCCCCATCTTTTTTGCCACCATCATCATGGAATGGATAATAGAACTGCCAAGGAAAAAAGCAATCAAAGGCTGTTCACTTGATTACAATAACAATGCCCCTGTCGCTGAGGCCAATCCTCCATTATCATCGTTATTATTGGCGCCTTATGCTAACTCCTTCTTCTTATCATCATCATCAAGAATAAGAGACGGAACTCCTATCAGATTGCACTCGTTTTTGCCCACCTGAGAATCTCAAGTGGATGCCGTCCCTGTTGTTATCCACGTAAATCTGCGACGGGCATAAAAATTGTAACCTTCCGCGAATTCAGTTTGAAATGAAGCACGGAGTTTGACGCGACTGAGCAACAACGTAGCGGTAGCAGTAAAAAATGGGAGGAATGATGATGATGAAAATAAAGCTGCTTCTTAGCATAAAACAATGTTTTATAACAGTGAGTGTGTTTAAATATGCAAATAAAAAATTACAAGAGAGGAATGGATGGCAACATCAACAGATTACATCATATTATTAAAAGGTGTTGTGCAGTGCAGGCAGGTGAGAGCTGCGTTCGTATTCTCTCCTCTTAGTCCTCAAACGCCGATTTATTTTACTGAGCATTTTTTTTTCGAAAAAAAGAGACACGTAGGCCTTTAGTACCTACCTTTTTGTTGTTGGTTTGAAAATGAGCGTTTATATGTACATTTCTTTGCTATTTTGCTACCGTTGTCATAAAGCGTCAGAGGTGGGAACAGTCAACTACCGCTGCACTCTGCCAGTGTTTCGTCTACGAGTATAATAACCATCATAATTTTATCGTTCGCGTTTTTACATCCGCTCTTCCCCCTTCAACTCTGCAATCAAACCTTTTGCACTACTTAATTTTTTGTTTTTTCGAGTTAAATGAATTTATGTGAACGAAGTATATAAAAGAGCGTCTTGTTGACTTAAAAAGAATTATCATTGCCACAGCTATATATGCTGGTCTAGCCGACTCCGACTCCTTTTCGAGTTGAAGCAAAAAAAAAAGAAAGACGGAAGTTGATTTTTCTTGGTTTAATAAATTAAAAGAAAACCATGTCTTCTTCCCATTTTTTTATCGCAACAACACAAACAAGAGAGTTTTTACAAACGAAGAAAAATCTCTATTTACACACTCTGTCATATTTGGCACTTCTTGGTTGCCATCATAATCGTCAGCAGAGCAGGAGTGCGACTCCGACTCTTTTTCGAGTTGAAGCAAAAAAAAAAGAAAGACGGAAGTTGATTTTTCTTGGTTTAATAAATTAAAAGAAAACCATGTCTTCTTCCCATTTTTTTATCGCAACAACACAAACAAGAGAGTTTTTACAAACGAAGAAAAATCTCTATTTACACACTCTGTCATATTTGGCACTTCTTGGTTGCCATCATAATCGTCAGCAGAGCAGGAGTGCGGTACGGACACGGCTTTCCCATCGCTTAATTGTATTTAATAATACTGCAACAATAACGAACTAAAGAAGGCCGTGCTGATGAACAGGCGAGAGAGGACTTTTTTTGTTCAGTGTTTTGCCTGTTTCATTTTTTTCAGAGAACTTCTTAATGTAATGATTACGAGTACGATTACTTTTTTATTATTAAAGTGGCTGTGTGAGGAAAGAAAATGAGAAAAAGGGCCCTGTTCAATTTTGGAAGTGTTACGTATTTTTTATGTATCAATCAGTGTGCATTATTGAGTAAAATAGCAACTGCTTTTTAAAAGGATTCGATTCCTCCTTGAATACCCTGCCGAGCATTACCACTTCAAGTTACTCTTCCTGACTTGTTTCGTCTTCAACAACGTCATAATCATCATCATCATATAATCATCATCAGTTGTGACTGACGATTGTGTGCTTGCTTGTTGTAAAACTCTCTGTGTGTGCACGAAACATTCTTTCAGAGAGAGACGTAAACGCAAGAGAGAAAAAATTATGCGGAGAATTATTATTAGTGAAATGTCAGAGGAGACGAGAGCATCTGATTGCAGGAATCTTAATGTTCCTCTCCAACAATTGTTAGACTGTGGCAGAATGAAGATATATGAGAAGGTGTAGTCGCGTAGCTTTAGTTTTTTTTCTCGTTATTTACGGGATGATGAGAAAATCACTCTTGATTCTCCTCAACTGAAAAATCAAAAACTGGATTCATCAGTGGGCGTGATTTTGTTTTTGTACTGTTTAGTCTGGTTATGTGTACAAGTACAGTTTCTGAGTTCGCAGGCAGGAATTTTTTTTATATTATTGTGGTATTACTACACGTCATTATGATTACTGCATAGCAATCGCGCATTATACAGTCACATGCGTGTAGGCATTACACAAAAAACACTGATGATGATTGAGTGAACTACTAAAACTAGGTAGTACAATTTTTGTGTGCAGTTTTTTTCAAAACATTTTTATATTCTACACTGAAAACAAACCTATCTGATTGTGATGTGAACATTTTTTGCGTTGAAAAATTGTTCTTGCTGATGCTGCTGCTTTTGTTGTGTGGTTGATAGGTGTTTTAATTCAGTGTAACTTCACATTATAATTTTTTTGACATGAGCAAAGCAGAAAAAAGTGAGTGACTTAGTTATGACTTTGTATCATGCATCATTATATTCATTTAAAAGCAGCTTAGTGATGGAAGGTGATGATATGAAGGGCTGTAATCAGATGAGTTTGGCTGTTATTATACTTGAAAAGGTGTTCTAGAAGTATCAGATAGTGTTTATTACGAAATAAATCTAATTGAAGATGAGAGGTGAACGCTATATTTTTTAAAGTGTGATTTAAAAAAGTCTTTACCGGTCAATGACGACATGATGTTCAAACATTTAATGGCTCACATCCTCTGCGATCGAAGCAATAACTTAGATGATAGAGGAATACAGGAAGATTAGAGCCAAATCAAGTTTTAGAAAGGAAGGAGGATTACAATTTTGTGAAGAGATTGATGATGAGAATGAAAAGTCATTTCAGATTATTATAAACTACGCGTGGTTAACTAAGATTGTATGTCTGAGTAATGTGCATTTAATGTTTTGAAAAAGTGAATTGACCTTTCCTGGTCATTCTTCGCTGGGAATGGACAAGCTTAGCAAATTATCTACGCATAAATAAATATATAAATCACAAAAAGGAAAAGGAGTGTGTTTGCCTCATACCTCTTTCTTCTCTGGCTCTCCTGTGATGTTGTGTGACAAAAAAAGTGATTGGATTGTGATTCTCTTTGAATGAACTATGCCTGCTCACATGCTGGCACATAGACAATTA